>JAJHUR010096476.1:0-32390 GCA_027495735.1 Lutjanus campechanus
AGCAGAGATTTTCAAAGATTTGTATAAAGTGTTTAGTATAGTACAGTGTAAGTTTTCTTATATATATGTATACAAAGTTTTAATAAAGTGTTTTTGTATAGTATTGCCTCAGTTTTCTTTAAGATACATAGAATAATGTAATGGTATTATAACTAAGTGTCCTGGGTTCACCTAACTGTATAAACTTGATAAGTAAACAGTAAAGAATATAACAAGCAACCATGCAGCTTTACAACATTTTAGATGTACAAATCTACATTTTTGGAGAAACTCACAAAAGCTAAATTTTCAGAATACACTTGATGCTGTCTATTCATAGATCAGAGCCTGTATGTCCCAGTGGAAGTTGTGGCTACTCAGAAAGGCCTAAAGACCTTGGCGATGCTATATCATGAAGACTGTGACGTATCGTCAAACAGCATTGCCCTGATGGCATGGCGAAAGTCAACCTTTCACAAAACACAGGAAGTGACCCTAGCTTCAGTGTACTTGATCGAATCTGTCTGAAATTTCACATGCTTGTTAATGGTCCGGGTCCGAACATGTGATATGAGTTTCGTCAAGGAGCCTGGCCAAATGGCTTGGCCACACCCTCTAAACACCGCCATTACTGCCACGTTTCACCCACATGCACGAAAATCGGTACACACATAGATCATGCCTGGATGCTTCGTCAACAAGTTTCAGACCTGAATGACCAGTTGGGTTGGGAAAAGGCCAACGCTGCCAGTCAGGAGAACAGAAGGATCCAGTGTGAACAACAGCTGGATGAGACGAGGCAGCAGTTAGAACGACAGAAGACCCTGAAAGAAATGTTTATCAACAGGGGAAAGGAAACAAAGGCAGAGCTGGAGAGACTGGAGAAGTACAGCGATCCAGAGACGCTCTCCACTGCAAGGATCGCCACTATGGTGAGAAATAGGATCAGGAGAAAAAAGAAGAAAGATCTGCAAAGGGATTTTGAGGAGCTTCAGGTGGCTTACATAAAAAGCCAAGAAAAGTTCGAAACTATCCTGCAGGCGGAGAAGGACGACAACAAGCTTCTCCAAGACAAATTGACAAGGATCACATTACACCAGGATGAGTTAACAGCTGAGCTGCAGGCTGAGAGACTCAAGAGCAGTCATCTCCAAGAAGAACTGGAAAAGTTAAAAGCTCCACAGCATGAGATTTGCCAAAGATATGAAGCTGAAATCATCAGTGTCAGGCAGCAGGCTGAAACCGTTCAGCAGAATTTTGTGAAGGAAATGGAGAAGAAGGCAGTCCTTCAGAAACAGCATGAGGAGCTGCACAAGGCGTATGCCCTCAGCCAGGAGCAGTTCACTGCTCAGCTGGAGGTGCATGCCAATGAGAACAAACGTCTCCAAGAAGAATTGGAGAAGGTGACAATTTCAGGCCTCCAGATGAAAAATTATGAGGCTGAAGTCAATACAGCCAGAGAGCAGGCCAACGCCCTTCAGCAAGAGCTTGAGAAAGAAAGACAGGCTCACAAAGCCACGATTGCAGATGGCTGGACGGTCATTAACAGCATGAAGGCAGAGCAGGGCCGCCGCTGTCAAGAGTTGGAACAACAGATCAGCATCTTGCAGCAAAACGCCTTCGAGATGGAAAAATATTATAAAGAGCAGGTCGAGGAGCTCAAAGTTCAGCTCAACAGTCAGATCTTACTCACCTCTGATCTTTCTGCTGAGCTTGAGGCTGAACGACCTCCCCGAAAAAGGGCCTGGCGTGAGGAGAGGAGCCATGAGCCGTGTCAGCAGTCCAGTGTTAATGTACCGGACATCAAACGTCTGAAGGACACTCAAATCCCAGAGGATGAGACAATCAAGACAGAGGTACCCATACAAGCTGAACCGCCCATCACACCCGCGGAGCAGGCTGAGGCCCCAGAGGAGAGGCGTCCAGAGGCAGCAAACACACCTTCAGTCTGGAAAAGAACGCGTCACTTCCTGGGGCTCAGAAAACCAGAAAGGTGGAAGAAGAAAAAAAATGAGGACACGGAGAAGGAGGACACATAATAAAAAGCAAAGATCAGCGTCAACAGACGTAATGTTGCTGATGTTTGTAAATAATATTAACATTCATCTTGAGGCACAGAGGACCCCAGACATTATTCACCAGTTGCCTCTAAGAGCTAAATGATACATCACATTTTAAAAAAAGCTTTTCTTCATCTTGAAGGAAGAAATTGTCTTGTTTCTTCCTTCAAGATGGAGTATAGTGGGTTTTACTCCAGGTGCTCTGGTTTTGTCCCACATTCTTCAAAAATTAGAGTTGCATTGCATTTCTTAGTTAAATATAATTAAATATTAAATATAATAAAATATAATGAATATAAAAAATATAATTAAATAATGAAGAGATTCATTAAAAAATTAAGAGATTAAGAGGGGTGTTCAGCTAACATATTTTTGCAAAACTCATTTTATCAACTAACCCTGCTCCAGTGAGCATCCTCCATGGTACAAATTATGATACCAGTTGGCTATAAAAAATTTAAAAAAGATTTTTTGCTGTCAAGAAAACGAAAATTTACACATTACACATTAGGTATACATTACAGCACAATGGTAGAGAATTAAAACGTTATTGTTATTAAATTGATATTAAAATCTAAATGATAAATAAATAAATAAATAAATAAATAAGTAAGTAAATAAAAACTCATTAACTCTGCCACTGCCGGTCCCAAGCCCGGATATCAAAAGAGGAGGGGTGAGTGAAACTTTCTAGTGACTAAACCACAAATATGTTACAAAAAAAAGGGAGATAAAAATAAGTAAATAAATATGTTTATGAGTGGAAAGGGGGGTCACCAACATCAATCAATATGGTTCATTCTGTGAGAGTCATGAATGTGCACCCCAAATTAGAAAAGATTTGGATGAAAGATTTTCAAGATACACTAACTCTAAAACTGAAAGCTTGACCTGATGGTGGCGCTGCAGGAAAGGTCATATCATCATCAAAACCAATAGGGTTCATACTCTTGTGGTCATTAATGTTGTCAGTAAATTTGAGAAGATTTGGATGAAAACTTTTCAAGATAAATTAATTCTAATTTAAAAGTTTGGCCTGATGGTGGCGCTAGAGGACAGGTCAAGGCCAAATGGCTTGGTCACGCCCTTTAAACAGCAGCCCGCGCAGCATGTTTCACCGACATGCATGAAAATCACACCCAGATGCAAAAAAAAGGTCTTGAACCAACAGGACAAACCCAACAGGAAGTTTTCCATGGTCAATTTTGGCATTTTCTTGGCGTCATATTTTAATGAACTCCTCCCACAGAAATAATCCGATTGACTTCAAAACAAGAGTGTACCATCTAGCCAAGTGTTTGATCAAAAGGTATTACAAGATTTGGTCAGCATTGAATGGAGTGGTGGCAAATTTTGATGTCTTGCCATGAAACCCGAAATTGCTATAACATGAGATTAAATGGTCAAATCTGCTCCAAACTTCACATGTATGATAAAAGTCACATCTACATGAAACTCACGAGTGATAGTCATAGCACCACATGGTGGGGACAGGAAGTAACACCGCATTGCTTCCTAGTGTCCAAAGGGGGTGAAAATTCAGCACCTCGTCTACCAGTCGGCCTCTGGCGACATGGTCACGGCCGCAGCAGGCCCCCAAGTGGCGCGGGGGTGCGAGGGCCCGTTCAACGCTGCTTGCAGCTTTAATTAATTATTACTTCACTCCTGCTTCAACCTTACTCAGCAACGATGAAGAAATCACGGAGCCGCGGACCGGCCAGACGAGAGCTCAGCATTTGTTTTTGAAACTTTTGAGATGAAAAAGTGGATTTATTTTTACTCCTGCCTCTCAGCCCCTCTGCAGCAGCAGTTCACGAAACAATTGCGGATGTTCTGACCAGCCAGATGAGAGCTCAGAGTCTGTTTCTTAAACTTTTGGGACTAAAAAGTGGATTTATCTTCATGTTTGCTTGTAAACCTGTGTGCAGCAGCACCATGGAGGAATCAACCGCGCGTGGTGAGTAAATGACACTGTGCCTCTGTACTGACGTTTTAGGCAGCGCGAGTCAAACCTTGTTGCCGCTAAGTTGCATTTTCATGACCGCTTATATCGCGGAGAGCCGCGCCGACATGAACCGCGAGCTCGACTCCTTTCCAAGCGGGCTGCTGGCGCATGTGGCGCTGACCGCGGCCCGGAGCCTCCTGTCTGTCCCCCTCCAGCAAGCGGGTGTTGAACTCGTGTTTTTAAAGACGTTTTTAAAAGTCTCTTTATGTTCAGCTCTCTGTACCTTTATATATTCACACTGAATCTTCATGTTTTTAAATGTAGTTTCTCTCCTCTGTCGGTGTTTTTTACTGTCAGGTGTCTGTTTTATTAGGTTGATGTCGGTCTGTGCTCGCTCACGAGCCTCGTTAACGGTTACTTGCGCTCATGAAGCGCGTGCTCATCTAGTGGGAGGAGCTGAGGACACAGAAAACCAACCCTAACGTCGTGTACCCACCAAACGCGATGGAGGCGATGAAAATCGCGCGTCGAATGAAATCGCGTCGTGCTAGATGCTCCAGTTTTGACGCTGGTCCAAATATGCCAAAAAACGCCTTATCGCGGCATCGCGTCGCGCGACGAGCCCGCCCAAACAACATTTCTTCCGCCATTTCATTCTCTCGTCGACCATGGCTGAGCCGGTAAAGCCAGCTATGCTAACTGGGGCTATGCTAGTTCAAACGTCAACCGATAGCTGCAATCAAGCAACAGACAGATACAGAACTTACCAGGTATTCCACACACCTCACTCACGCTCACGGTCAACAGGCACGGTCACGGCCACGATCAGTTTCTCCTCCATTCTTCACTTTAGTTTGAGCAGCATCAAGGGAACACCAGGACGTCCGTACGTCAGCACGTCGGTGACGATCTCAACACTGATAGGCTGTCGTGGCGCGTCTTCACGCGAATTCGCCGCAAAAGTTCAATTATTTCAACTCGAGCGATGAAGCGATGGCGCGACGCGATGGGAGCGATTTTCGCGTCCAACGCGTCCATCGCGCCGCGCGATCGCGTCCATCGCGTCGCCCGGCGTGATGACGCGTCCAATCGCGTCTTTGCATTGACTTTGTATGTAATCTCGTCGCGCGAAAAATTCGCGTCGCGTTTGGTGGGTACACGCCGTAACTCAGATGAGACTCAAAAATCACCCATTTTCAGGATTTCTACCTACAGGTGGTTTGCAGGTGACGTCACGCGGAACGTCACGACTGCAGATGGGGGGCAGGAAGTGTTTTGCCGGCAGGATAACAACAGGAAAATGCCCAAGTTTTGCGCTGTCTACGGCTGTACAAACCGGTCAAGCCGGGAAAATCAAAAGAGCTACTTTCGAGTTCCGGAAGTTGTAACCCACAAAGGGGAGAAATTTAAAAAACTGACCGAAAAACGGCAGCAGACCTGGTTAAAAAACCTCCGTCTTAGGTCAGGGGGAGCAACGCTCGTGTCTGCAGTGACCACTTCGTGAAAGGTAAGGCTACAGTAATTAAGGTACTTAAAAATATATAATCAAAAATACAGAGCAGGGTATTATAATATTATTAGAAACACAGCTAACGTTACATCTGTGATTAGATTAGTAGAAACTAGTATTTACAATTAGCCAGGTAGCTTGTAGCCTAACGCCAGTGGTGCATTCATGTAACGTTACATCAGTGATGAAACAGCAATGTAAAGAGTGAATCACATTTACTCACCCGGGCAAAAACAAGACGGCAGTCATTCAGTGCTGCTTTGGAACCGAGGTCGCTGACCCAACCACACACAAAGTAATTATACGCCTCCAGACTCTTGTACGCCTTCATTTGGCTAGCAGTGTAGTAGGTCTGGAGGCCGAGGTAGTTCGTAATGTCAACGGCCTCCACACCAGGCAAGTCCGACAACAAGTACGAAAAATCACTTTTCCTCAGTGTGTATGGATCATATCCGATATGTTTTTCTAATTTTTGAAAATACCTGCTACGTGCAGGCTCAACCGCTTTTGAGTACTCGCTTTCCATCATTTCCAATCACCGTTCTCCACTTCCTGCCCCCCATCTGAACTTTGCGCGTCATCGGAATCACGTGACTGCAAACCACCTACTGCAGCTTTAACCCTGATTAAATCGTGGTTTAATTTAAATAATGTTGCACCTATTAGTTTTTACTCTAAACTGAGATTACATTGAATTCTGTTGCACCAAAACTTTAAACTTATTTAAAGTGTGATCTAATATTTACTTTAATTTAATTTAATTTACTTTACTAGGAGGTTTATCTTTTTAAATTATTGCCTTTTTTTTGATAGATTCAGCAAAATAATTCTGCGTCATCGTACAAAGGCTAACCAGCTGACTAACCAGCTAACTAAGCTAACCAACTGTTTCACTAGCAACAATCAGTGTAACATTTTGTTAAATTTTTAGTTTGCTAGCAAACACTGTAACCCTTCCCCCCTTCTTTTTTCAGCAAACTAGCAAACAATAATTTAAAAAAAACGTTTTAGCTAGCTAGTAAATAATATGAAGTATTTTTTGTTTGTTTCTAGCTAGCCAGTGAACAGTATAACTTTTACAAACTAATCACATGTTTTTGTCTGTTTATTTGTTTGTGTTTTTAGCTAGCCAGCAATCAAAGCAGCGTTTTGTTAATACAAAGTAGCCAAAAGTTGCCCCCCCCTTCTTTTATACTTAGTAGGTCTCAACAGTACTTTTTTATTAATTTATTTAAATTTTGGTAAGCAAGCATCTCCATGTTGATTAAACTCTTTTTAATTTAGCTTTACACCTCTAAACCTGGATTGACTAAACAGAGATGAGTTTTTATTCTGTATCAGAGCTCTGCTAAATTTTGAATCTGGATTTACTCATTTTAAACCTGGTTTTGCTAAACTGTGATTAGAACTTATCTTAGACTACATTAATGTCTGTGGGAGCAACCCAGTCCCGCAGCTCTTTAAAACCATTCGACCCCGCCATGCCTGAAAAACAAAGTCCAACTTACAGGAAGAGCAAGTTTCAGGCTTAAAAAGGGCACACTGTAATTGAGAGAGCGATGGTGAGCAATTACAGCGACAAGTGAAGAGCAAGAGGGACGAAGATAGAAGAGGGTGGATGAGATGAATAGATAAATGTCTAAAGAAAGGGCTATTTCTGTATCATCACGGCTCCGTTCCACCTCCCGCGCTGACAGAGACACACTAACATCCTCTCCTGCCGTGAGGAGCCTCAGTCAGTCGACTGATCGGGGTTTCTTTCAGCCGCAGCTGTTGAGGATGTTTCCAAGGTGCTCCCCGTGTGTCTTCCTGGTTCAAACTAAAAAAGCCCTGAGGTGTTCATTAGTCGAGGCCCCGGGGCCCTGGACGCTGCCCGCCGAGGCTCTAACTGCTGCGATGGTGAGGTTTAAACACCGAAGTCCCTCAGTGATCGCACTCGCTTATGAGGAGGGAGGGAAGAAGCACTCGTAAACAAGCATTTCTGCTCCTGCAGAATCTCTGAGACGGTCTATTTTGACATTTTAAAGATGTATTACAGAAACATCTCAAAATACAAACTATGTGACACTGTATAATCACTTCCCAGTCAATTTACAGTGAAATAAGATCTGATGCAATATGTCAGTTTCTTCTAGCTGACACACAACTAATAAGGTGTTAAGAAAAGGAACGGAAAAAAGTAGAAATTCAGTTCAACTACGGTGAAGTGTGCCTTGCAAATCTCTGCCGTTGATTAATAACAAGCCATCTTGAAAGCTGATCTTTTGGGCCTACTGAACCAGCTAGTGTGTTAGCAGTTAGCTTGCCAGCTTCACAAACTACCCCACTGAGTATATTACCGGTGTCACCAAGACAACGAACAACGAAATATTTCATAAAGACCTGTGGATCAAATTTGCTTTATCACTTTCTGATGTGACCAAGCCTTAAAGTGGAACATGAGTTTTGAACCAGTTTTGAACTCTAGAGTGCCTCAAAGGGGTGGTCTCGGACGGCTGTCAAGTGAATCATTGGTGACTAGTGGCTCATTTGCTCCAAAAATATAAACTGGCAGGGGACAAACCTGGACCCGTCTTATGAGACGTTTATGTGCACATGTCTGCTGACATGCGGTCCAGATTAACACCAACATTAACAGAAACTACCTGTGCTCCATGATGTGTGATATCCAGGTAGAGATCGGAAAGGGTTTGTTTTCTTTTTACCCTCCAACTGTATGATCATAATCGAAGGACATTTCCACATGACTTGTGTTAAGCATTTCTGGACCGTTTGAGCCTATTAAAATGCAAACTGGAGCAGGTTGAAACAATATCCTCACATTGGTTCAATTCAGGAACCGGACCTTTAGGTGTAACCCCCTCTTAGCCTCCGTAATTTGTATTTTTACCCGTATTAATGATTTCTTTTCAGAAAGGCTCTCAACAACAAATCTACTTACTTTTGGGACAGCCCAACTTTTCTCTGGAAGAGAGTTTCTAGTATTTATCAGTGAATGTTCTCTCACATTGTGGCTTTCTGGGAAGAGCAGCTGTTAATATTTTCAGTGTCAAAACAGTTCATATTTTCTGTGAACTCACTGGCCCAATAAAACCATTTTTCAACAAAAATGACAGAGACCTGCGGGGTTACTACACAGGTGCAAGACAAAATGTTCCTTGCAGCTTTATTACTCAAAGTTGGCTCTTACTGACATTTTCTTTTATAGAAGACAGAAAAACTTAGAAACAAGTCCCTGATATCTTTGATTGGTTTACTACATGGATAAAAAAATACACAGCAAAAGATAGATGGTAGTGTAGAGAGCTAAAATTATTGATGCTATTCACAGTTTGGCCAGTCACTAGTTTACTATGCTAACTTAAAATAGACAATTTAGTCTAAAAGACAAGCACAGCAACTTCCAAACTGACCTTCAGGTCTTCAAAACAACATAATTTAACTAAATTAATGTTTTTTAACACATCAAAAGTTTCATAATGCTTGTAGCAGCAGTTTTCTCTCAAATGTGTACAGCACTGGAGTAATGTGTTGTCCTTAACGGCTAACGTTAGCTAACAAGGAGATTAGTCCCAGAGAAAAGTAAAGCCACTTCAAAAACAATTTTCAGGCCTCCAAAAACTTAAGCAAATCCAAGTCTTTTAAACACATTAAAAGTTTCACAACGATAGCAGCAGTAGTTTTCCCTCAAATGTGAACAGCACTCTAGTGTGCTATCCACCACGGCTAACGTTAGCTACAGTAACTAGGAGATTAGTTACGGAGACAAGTAAAGCCACTTCAAAACCAATCTTCAGGTCTCCAAAAATCTGACTAAATTCAAGTTTTATAGCTCATTAAAAGCTTCACAATGCTTGTGAAAGTAGTGTTTTTTTATCACTCAAGCATTGTGAACAACACTCGAGTACTGTGTCCTCCTCCACGACTAACGTTAGCTAACTAGCTACAGTCAAGATTTTTTTCTTTATACCCTTAAAATGTATTCTGAAGGAGACCGAATAAATAATTCCACAAAGCACCTCACAGCTTACATTTTTTATAGTACATTCCTTTATTTTACAATACAAATATAATAAGTAGAAATGATTTGGCAGGCAAACAATGAGTGAAAAGGGGAGTCGCAGTGAAACAAATTCAGAACTTCATTGAGTAAAACAGCTTATTTAGCATTAACACACTTCAAAAAGCCATATCGGTGAGTTCCTCTGCACCGTCTAGCCTCGATTAGTTCACTATTAGGCACATAAGCGGGCTGCGGATTGAACTAATGTCACAGGCCAAACTAGAAACACAAAACCTGACCTATAAAAAAATAGAAAAACAGAGCTGGTAGGGTGAGCTGATGGCCCCTCTGATGGTTTCATGATTTCACCTCAGCTGATCTTGTTAAGCTCCAAGTTCAGCTGAGGTTGAAAAACTGCAGAAAATAAAGCAACATCAGTGAAATGTACAAGTGGTTATTTTCCGTTTTGTCCTTTGGTAACCTGCTTCAGATTTCAAATGTGCATAGATCTTCTGATTTGCCACCACATGACAGTCTCACAGTAATATTGTGCATTAAATTACACTATCAATAGACAAAAAAAAAAAAAAGGAGAGAATTGTGAGTGTACATGCCTGATGATGGGAAAGCAGTGTGTAAACTAATATTTCAAAATTTCCAAGTAGATACAATATTCATTCTGATGAACAAAATAAGCTATAAATAGGGAACATTTCCTCATATGCTTAGCTATGAAAGACAAAATATGACAAATGATAAATAAATACATGAATGCAGAAATGAATAATTAAATACACAAATAAATAAAGGAAAAATAAATACATTCTGGTAATGAAAAATGTTATTTATGTGTTTGTACACTTGCATTACAACATTTATTAATTTAGTTATTTATTTATTTCAACATATGTTTATTTTTGTATTTCTAGATTCATTCAAATAAATAAATGAATGTAGAAAAACAGAAATAGCCATTACCAAAATGTATTTATCATGTATTTATGTATTTAATTATTTATTTATGCCTTTATTTATTTACTTATGATTTTTTTTTGTCCTTCATATTTGCAACATCCAGTTTCTTCTCATAATAAATCAATAACGATGTGAGTTAAGATATAAATAACAAGAGAAGACACAATAGAGACAAATACATGGGTTGTGTATATATACATAAAAAAATGCTTTGACCTTTCCTCTTTCGCCTGCTCAGAGAAACGAGGGCGAGATTCCTGAAGAAACAGCAAGCTATGGCAAAGGAAATAATGACTCTATGCTAGCAGCTAGCATAGCTTAGCTCCAAAATGAGGCAAAAATAAAAGCAACATGTTTTTTTAACTAATACCTGTACAAGGGCAGTATGGACATGACAAAGCAGTAAGTGAGCATGTACAGGCGTTTTTTTAGGACAGTGGAGTGTACAGTGAATACGCTAGATTCAAAAAGGCTGATATGGCTGCAGGCGATATTCACAGTCTACACGCTGATGTCTCTTCATTTGTGGCTTTATGCAAACCTTGCAGCGTTGGAAAAGGTGCCTCCTTCACAAGGCAGACATTATCTTCTGTCAGTGTGACCAAAATAAAAAAATATCCAAGACTTTGAGTTCAAAAATAAATCTGTACTTTCTGTAAACAGTTTTTCTTCATTCGGTCCGTGTTTTTTGATAAAACACAAGAGGTGTTATTCAGAATCGTGGCAAAGTTTCATGGTGGTTTTGAACGCTCTGTCGAGTAGCGTTCAGACAAAGTTTTAGATGATAAGTGAGGGAAAGTGCAGAGTTTTGTCACTCGAAGTCCTCCCCGGCGGTCGCGGCCTCCAAAGCGGCGAGAGCCTCCGCAACCATCGAGTCTGTGACACTCTGCACCTCCTCCTCCTCGTTCCTCGCCTCGTCCTCATCCTCGCTCTTCATGACCGAGATTCCGCTCTCGACGGTGGAAACGTCCGGAGTCTTTGGCAGTCTGAGCTCGTCCCTGGTGTCGGCCGAGGACAGGCTGGTGGTGCTGGTGTGGATGTCCACTGACAGGATGCTGCCCTCGTCCCCCGTGTCGCACGGGTACTCCGGCGTCCCTCCAACACCCTCGTCTATCTCGTCAGCTGACAGGCTTTCGCTGCCGTTCCTGCACTCAGTGATGGAGCCGTCCCACCCGTTGCTTGTCGCATGGTGTCCCCGCTCACCGTAACTCCTCTGGTTGTCGTACTCCTGTATGTTGGGGTAAACAGGCACCTGACTCGGGCTTTTTTCCTGCACCATCCATCTTTGTCCCAGAGCTTCTGGCTGGATGATGTACACTTCGGCAGGTGGCGCACTCGCCTGCCGGTGCAGCTCCTTCTCAGACGGTGCTGCGTGCAACCTGTGGTTGACGTGGTTGTTGTCCACCTCTAGTTTCAGCGTGCTGTCGTTGGACTTGCTGTAGCCCAGGTTGTGGAAGCCCTCCTTCTGCTTGTTGTGGCTGCTGTCGCTGCCTCGGCCGCCGCCTGAGATGTGGTGGGGCTGGTAGAGCGAGCTGCCTGCAGAGTCAGTCTTCCTCCCATCCACCGCCACGGAGGGGTCGTAGATGTAGCTGTGAGAGAGACAGAAGGACAGGGTGGACGGAAATCATCAGTTGCTGCAGAGAGGAAGTATTTTTGTTGACCAACCTGGAAGTTAGCATCGCTCTGGTTCCCTGAACAAAAAGTATTTTTCAATTGGATTTTGGATTAGAGCAGAAAATAAGCTCTCACACTTTTTGTTAAGCAGGATGATCTTCACAAACACCACATTATGGTTTTTGGAGCACAAATGCAATCTCAAGGCTAACATAAGCTATAAGCTTCCTGTCACCACCAATAAGTGACTAGTGTTTAATGCATGATGATGTTTATTGTCTCCACTTACCTTTTTTAAGACATGCTGATATTTACTGATGCATTTTATGTTGCAGAACAAAATGTGAAAATCTCTTGTGTAAACCACAGAACTTATTTCAGGCATCTAACCAAAAATTTGTTGACTTTAAGACGGGAGAACCAGAAGTGCTAAGTTGCTTACTCATTTATGGGTTTTAGGAAACATTCCTTCATTCCTTTGTCATTTTTTTCAAGTAAAAAAATGCAGAATATCTATTTTCACATTCCTTAATGTGTGTATTTGTTGGTTTTCTTAAATTGTACCAATGCATTTTGTTATATTTTAAGTATTTTGAGTAACATTAGGGAAGACGGTGGTGCATCCTTTGGTCGACACTGAAATATCTCAACAACTGTTGATGTGAGATGTGATGAATTGCCATGAAAGGTGGTACAGACATTCATGTTCCCCTTGTGATGAATAGATTTGTATTTTTCCATCTAGTGCCATCATCGGGTCATAATTCCTATTTGTCCGAAACACCTGCAGAACTACAGTCTCTTCAGCCTCATCTGTATGTGCTAATTCGCTAACATTAGCCTGCTAACATGCCCAACTAAGATGGCAAACATGGACATCAGCTAACATCAGTTCACACTGTCATTGTTAACATGTTAGCATTTAGCTATTAGCTCAGTAAACAGCCTCATGGAGCAACTAGCACAGTCTGCACTAGTCTGGTTGGATTCTGGATAGTTCATCAAACAAAATAATTTCAGGTCACTTTGGGCTCTGGAAACTTGAGAGGGCCTTTTTTCACACTTTCCCCCCCTGACATTTCAGACTAAATGTAATGAAAACAAATTGTAGTTGCAGCCCTAGTTATTTAAGAAAATCTACATCTATTTAACTCAGCACATGTGATAGAGACAGACAGAATGACAGATGAATTGGCTGTTTCCCAAAGAGTCTGAGTTACAGTTGACGTCACTATTTGATTTCCTGGATCAGCGTGGCGACAGACAGAGGGACTATTTCTGTCCGCCCGACTGGGCTTCGGGAGTCAGATGTTCCAATCGATGAAAACACCATCAGATATTGTACACGGACAGCAACAAGGATACTTCATTGTGCAGTCGATGCACCTTTCTAAATGCCACTGTTGTGTCTCATGCATGCACTTCATGTTTACAGATCCTGCATCTTCTCTCGCCATGGCTGTGGTAATGTATGCACCGCTCATGTGAATGTCAGACACAGAATATTATGCAGACTGTTGTTGGCAGGAGGTGTACACAGGCCACTGACTGCACTCTTCTCTCTGCTATTCTGGTTCAAATAGTAAAATACCGACTTCGACTCTCAGATGCTGCTGTGTTTGTGTTGCCGACTTAAATGGAACAGAGACAACCATGGGAAAAAAAGACATGCAAGTGAAGAGGATGAAACAGAAGCTGATGCACAAAGCACACAAACACAGATGTTTGTATAACTACAGGCTGCATCGCATGACCTTCCATGCTTACACTTGCTCTTATTCTGAGCTTAAAGTTACAATATTAACATTAAAAAATAACACGTTATTGGTGTATTCATATTATCTTTTGACCTTTGACTCTTGCTGCTCATCCATGAAATGTCTTCAGCCTGAAACTGATTTCTCAATGATGTTTAGAGATTTTGAGCCTGAACAATACTGGGATTTTTGAGGCAGAAACTGATAAAGATATCTGGGCAGTTAATAATCTAAAAAAAAAAAAAAGATGGACTGGAACATTTTACAGTTTAAACATCAGCTTGTCAAAGCTTGCCACTGGACAAACTATGTACTGGTGATACTGACTTTTAAATGACCTTAAATGTAGTTTGGCATTTCTGTAAAGCAGTTTCTTGTCTGACATATAAACAGATTATTCGGGCTTATTTATTGCTCTAGCTCTAATTTTGAGTCATGTAACACATGAAGTGCTGCCAAACAGACAGTCATAGCCAACGAGGCTGGAAAGTAATGAGAAAAGGTCAAAAAGTAAGGCTAAACACTTGGCAAACCAACCAGCTTAGTTTAAAGGCTAACTTTTTGCCCCTTTCCCAGCATTTATGCTAAGCTAGGCTAACTGTCTCCTGCTCTAGCTCCGCTCTTAACATACAGATGTGAGAGTGGTATCAATATTCAAATCTAGCTCTCAGAAAGAAAGCTAAAAAGTATATTTTCAACAATTAAACACTTTAATGGAGACCACTCTTAGACGCTAGCTTATTCATCTCCGTGCTAAACATATAAGAATAATGAGAAAAATAAAGCAAAACATTCAACAAACCCCAACAACAGCATTTAAAAGAATAGTTAAACATCTTGGAAACAGCTAATTTGGTTTATTTCCAGTTTGTTGAGAAGCTGGATGCCAATTTTAAGTCATTCAATTCAGAGCTGTAACTAAGAGGCAATTAGCCAAGCTCAAATTAAAGGCTAGCCATTTCCCAGTTTCCAGCCTGCACGCTAAGCTTGGCTAAGGGGCTACAGACACATCATCACAGGAACGGCCGCTTCAATGGCCGCTTGGGCAAAACAGCTGGTGCGTCTGTGGAGTGAGATTGTGGATGCAAGCAGCTGATCAAATATATAATACGCTGGAAAGTCAAGAAAGTTTTGACTTTTATGCAAGTTTATAAACTGTTAGAAAAACATTATGTGCGGCACAAGAGAGAAGCATATACCACACTCGCTGTAACATAAGAAAACAATGGTTTTACTGGTGACTTTCATGCACAGATAATCTATAATCAGTAGTTCACTCTAGTAAAGAGAGCATATAAGCATATTTTCAACAATTAACCACTTTTTTTTGTCACAAAGGAAGCTAATGACACTGAAAATACCCCAAACATATATCACTTTAAACAGATTTCCATCTGGAGTTTTATGCTCCCACTTAATCTGCTGTTTGCTGCTGTGCGAAGACACTGATCACCATAGTTTACAGCTGAAGGTCTTCTCGTGACAACAGCTCAGAAAATACATTTGTTAACAGAAATTGAAAGGAGGAGAAATATAAAGAAAAAAACAAATGGGCTGCTGATCATGTTCCAGGGTCTGTCTCAGTAAGAAATACACAATAAATGCTAATAAACACAAATGTATTCACATTTTGTTTTTTTCATTTTGTTATAGAAATAAGGGAAATAATGAGGCCTGGTTATGCCACAGTTCAGCTCATTAAGATGAATGACAAATGTTTAATACGACGGGGGCATTTTCACCTGCAACCAGCATAATAAGAATTTCAATTCTCAATCAGAAGCAGCACTAATACATTATTTAGCATTAATGTGATTTATTTCTCGTTCACTCCTTCATTAGATGTTTCAGTTGAACCCGTGCTCTCGTCTGCTCACCTCTCTGCTGTGAAATGACTCTCCTATCGGGTAAATTACAGACCGGCACACGCGCAGACTTGTCGATGTTGTCCCAATCCCGCGTAGGATGGTCGAGGTCAATAAAGGTCTGAGACTAATTAATGCTCATTTAAGCTCTACACCTTAAATAGCCCCTCGTAGGACCATAATGACTGTCTGATACCGCATTTTGGAGGATTCTTCTTACAAGGGTAAAAGCACAAGATCACACTCTCACACACCTCGACAGGTATTAGGAGTGCCGGCAGGGGGGCTTTTATTTTGTGGACGGTGTAACAGGCTGTCAGACATCACCTGCTGCGAGAGCCTCATGTTTTTCATCTCTTCCTCCTTTCATTTGTTTTCTCCTCCACCCTGCGAGCCTCGCAGTAACCCCAGCAGAGCTCCCTGCATTTCACACCTCTCGAGGTGCCTCCCTGCTCCACGCACACCTCTCTTCTTCCTGCGTCATTGTAATGTAGTCGCTGCTCACTAATCTACTATCCCTTTGCACTTGACTTCTCCTTGATTTGAGCGCCTTCCCTCGAGCTTTTTCCATCTATCGTCTCACTCCCGCCGCCTCCTCCTCCTCCTCCTCCTGCTGCTGCTGAAGTTGTCCTCTTCACTCTTGTTTTCTCTGCCTGCTCTGTTTTTGGCTTTACTTTGCTCTGTTCAGTATTCATGTACTTAACGAGAACCCGAGCACTAAGAAGAAAACTTTAACATGCACTCTGAGAAATGAGGGTTCTAAAGGGGTTCTTCCTGTGGAGATGAGGTTCTACCCAGAACCATTTGCTTCTAAAGAACCCTTTTTTTGTAGAACACAGTTCGTCAGAGGTTCTTTGACTGCAGGTTCCATTAAGGGGTTCTAGGTAGACAAGAGGGTTCAGTATGAAACCCTTAAATATATGTTTAGATCTCTTTGGGTGGAGTTCTACATGAGACTCTTGGAATATACAAGGATTTTTTGGTAGAACCCCCTGGGTAGGTTCTTGTTAGCATCCTTAGAAGGTGGAAAGGCTCTTAATGAAACCCCCCAGAGAGGATCCTGGGAGGAACCATTACACCATAGAAGGGTTCTCTGTAGAATTTCTCATATAGGCCTTTTCTACCAACATGGAACCAACACCACTGTGATTAAAGCACCTAATTCTGAACCATTGGGAGCATTTCTGCCTGGAATCTGAAAAGCTGGTTTCCAGCTGGAGCCAAAAAAATAGCAGGTTTTCTTTGGGAACCAAAGTGGGCGTGTCATATTCTACAGGTTCTTGTGCATTGTACAACACCCACTGTTGATGACATCCTTAATTACAATGGTTCCACTAGAAACTTGTGGGAATGCGGGCTGGTTCAATAGATAGCACCAAAGTTTAAAAAAAATTTAAGTGGACCTGGTTCAAGAACCAAAATAATGTTGGTGGAAAAGGACCTACAGATGGTTCTAGGTATAACCTTTTATGTTAGGTTCAAGGTAGAACCCTCTGAAAGGGTTCAAAGTAGAAGCTTCTACTAGAAACCAAAAATAGGCCTTTTCCACCAACATGGAACCAGCCCTTTTTCAGTTCCTGCACCGAATTTTGAACCGTCTGTTTCCACCAAAAATAAACTGGTTCGGAACCTGAAAAGTTTGTTCCCAACTGGAACAAAAAAATAGCAGGTTTTACTTGAGAACCAAAGTGAGTGTGTCATATTCTACAGGTTCTTGTGCACTGTGCGGCGCCCTCTGTTGACGACATCCTCGATTACAATGGTTCTGCTCAAAAGTGGTGGAAACACAAGGTCACTGGAGAGCACCAAGGTTCCGAGAATCTTGAACAGAAACGGTTCAAGAACCAGAGCTAAACTGAAAGGGTTCTCCTATGGGGACAAGCCGAAGAACCCTATATGGTTCTCATTAGCACTTTTGAGCCTAAGAGTGTGTATTGATTGATTCAACAACAGCTTTTTTCCTCCCTTCCTGGTAAGCAGACACACAGAACCCTCACCCGCCTACACATCTACACACACACACACACGCTCACCCTCTCTGACTTGAGCACCTCTCTCTCTCACCCCTCCGTCCTCCCCTCCCGTCTCCCTTCACAGTGGAAAGCTGAGAAAATGAATGTTTTCCATTTCTCTCACCACTGCTGTGTCCCGACTGCCAAGGTGAAATTTGAGGCTCGCTTTCAGAAGAGCCAGACACACACACAAGGTGTTTTTTTTTATAAAATACAAAAAAAAAAGACCAATGATTCATAAAGCCGGACAAAAGCTGTGTGAGAGAGCGAAACTGTATTTTCATCAACGACAGGAGGCTGCCCTTTCTATCTCCAAGATATTTTCCAAGAGCAGACTCAGACTTGTTTCTGTGATTTTTCTGTTTTTGTTATTTGGTGAAGTGAATGGAGACAAAACAAAATGTCAAAACTTTTGGGGTTCACTGAATTAAAAAAAAAAAAGACCAATTTTATGTCTATGTGAGGAGTGTCAGTGTTCAATCAAATAAATCAGCTGATGGAAATCACAAACCTCCACATAGAAAGAGAGACACGGCGTCTCCCCGGGGCTGAGCTCAGATTTTAATACCAAAACAGTGTCTTTGCATATAAGTAGGTGCAGTTGATTGTGGGGAGTTCCTGCTCTCCTCTCTCTGTCGGGATTCCCTTTCTGTTTTGTTTATGTCCTGGAAGAAGCCATTATTTTCAGATGTTTTAATTCTAATGGAGCAGCAGACAAGATGTTTACTGCATCAGGTTAAATCAAATCCTGATTAAGATATTGGAGAAGATTCTGTTGTCGTTTTCGAGCTAATGAAACGATTAACGGCGCCCGCAGTATGTGAGCACAATACTGAGTCACTTCTTGTGCTACACAGGTTTAAGCTGATTATATTGGTTTAAAATATAATTGAGGGTGCAGTGGTGCCTATGGATTTTATGCCACCAACACCATTAGAGTTGTGATGAACACCCTGATCTTTAGGTTTCTTTATGCGAGGCACATTGTCCTCGTAAGTCGATGGAAGTTTCCACCTTGGAGTCAAGAAAGCAAAACACATTAACTATTGAGTTAAAAGTATATATTCAACATATTAATACATGTAATGCTATCTCTCAGAAAAAAAATCATTGCAATCTTTTGTTGAAAACGTATTTAATTGTTAAAATGCTCAATATTTTAATATTTGGGACCACTGCTCAGTTGGGGTCCCAGTGCAGATGACTCAAAAACACAGGGTTAACACAACAAAAAAACCTTTCCCGCAGCGGCTGAGTCTTTTAACAGTTGCTTCTCTTTTTTTGGTGATACTTTTGGACAATTTTTGTTTCGCTAATTCAAGGGTCTGCCTCAAAAGAACGAGTGAGAGCTGCTGCTCAAAGACGCACTCCGATTCAGTAGTTCACACCTACTGAGCTGGAGGACGAGCGAGAGGAAAACAGCCTGCAGAGCCAGAATATAACTCGGTGAATTCAGGATTTATTGCTGGTGATTGTTTGAACAGTGAAAACACTAAACAAGATGGTTTTGGTGAGTTGTAGTTTGTTTAAGTCGAGTTTTAATGATGTGTGTTTTCAGATAAGTTAACACAGCAGCTAAGAGTTTGGAGAGAGAGACGAGAGAGATGATTTCAAAAGAAGCACGGTTGTATTTTTCTATTCTTTGCGAGTTTATCTTGTCCTGCTTGCACACATCTCCCTTTTAAATGAAACACACCTGGAAAGTTGAGTTTCGTGCAGCAGAAAAATTCTCATAACTGTAATTTACAAGTAAATTATGCCCTTTTGTGACAGACAGCTAATAAAATGCACCAAAATGCAGATGTGAAGAGAAAAATTCAGAGAAAGTGAAAATGAACTTCTACTCATGTCTCAGAGTCCCTGTAAATTAGTAAGAAAACAATAAAAAACATATTTCAGCACACAGTGATATCTTTAATTCAATTTATGATTCACGTTTTTGAAATCTGGAACAAAAAGACTTTTTTTTAAATGACCTGAAGTCTTCATATCAAAGATCTTTGATTTAAATAGAAGAAGGTAGTGTGCACGAGTCTTTCTGTTTCGTACTCTAAGCCTGTGGGCTTCTTTTATGCACCTGTTGATCTACAGGTGTGCAAAAACTTTCTGCTCTTTGACCAGTTTTTAAAACAAAATAAACACTCTTGGTTTTTAAAAAGTTAAAGTTCTGGGTTGTTGCGTGAGTGTCAGCCTGCTGATACTGAGGCCGTACTGCTGACCCAGTAACCTACACACCTACCCTGCCAAACCCCAAACACCACTAAGCCCAGAAATGTGACACTCCAGACAATTAGGGAGGTATGTGTATGTGTCACAAGCATTCACATGTGTGTCTTTGACATGGGAAAAAAAAAAAAAAAAAAAAAAGAAGTGTGGAGTTGGGGATTACGACTCTGGTATGCGAATCACAGCGTGCCCTTTCATTAATCTGCAATCAAAATCTCGTTTCCCGGCCCTGTTCTGTCTCCTCGCTCACCTCAAAAAGCACAGCTAATGTCGAGCCCTGACAACGATGCCTTGTAGGCGTTTAATGAATAGACAGTCCTGCAAAGAAATACAGTAACCAAGGGTGATGGCTATTGGCATATTGACTCTCAGTTTGTACAGAGAGCCCACGTGAGGCTGAGAGTGCGGACATATTATAAATGGACCTCTCACTATCTGCATGAGACAAGACAAGAAATCATTATGTGGGCAAGGAGACATTTGAATCGGCACCATGAAGCTGCAGATAAGGAAATCTACAGTGAGAGGTTGTTACTGAGGCGACGGACACTTAACTTAAATAACTGACTCAATTGTTTTCAGCAATTCATCTATTAAGAGTAATAAAATATAAAGTCTACAGCAGCTCTGTGAGCCTGTGAGCTGAATGCTGACATCAGTATGCTAACATGCTAACAATAACAATCTTACATTAACATGCTAATAGTTTCTTCCAGGTATTTTAGCATAAACCAAAGTATTGAACAAACAGAATTTAAACCTGTTGAGGAAACTAGATTAGAGCTGCAACCATAAATCAATTAATTGGTTATTAGTTGCCATCTACAACTGTATTCTGATAATCGATTAATTGTTTCAGCTGGTTGCAGCTTTTTAAATGTAAGATTCCTTCCTTGACTTTTGTAGCACAAAAGAAGTAATCTGAACAGGTCTCTTCGGCCTCTGGGAAATTATGATGAGCATTGACAATTTTTTTTAGTAATTTTATACACTACACTATTTATTAATTGTGAAAAGTTTGAATAACTGTTTGTTTCAGCCCTACACTTGATTTAAAAAAACAAAAGAAATAGAAAATACACAAGGGGAAGCCTGGAAAGTGTGGAAGCTATTTTTTTCTCGCAGCTAAACTGTATGTTACATAAATGTAAACCCGCTGAACCAGTAATTTGATCTCTGCCCTATTTTTATTTTTGTCATTTATCTGTCCTCTGAAGATGTTATTAGTCTTTAACCTGCCCTGAGTCAAAATTTTAGGATTTCTTTAGGATCTCATTCAAGGGTTTCCTGCAGAGTTTTATGAGGTGTTTGCTTTGCGAGGCAGCTGGATCACAAAATCAACATAAGAATCCATCTTGCCAGGCTTGAAGATATTGGCTTGTGTCGAGCCACAGCGGTTCAGATTAATCAGTGTCCTATGAGGCAGCTACAGGAATGGTTCAGGTGTGACAGAGAGGCGACCGCTCGTTCGAAAACAACTCCTGAATATAGCACAGCGCTGGAGCCGTGTCACGCAGTAAAACTCATATATTTAACGAGAGGGGCTGTTTAGGGTGTCATCCACTGACTAAACTGATCATAAGACAACAAACATTTAGTTTCCTGTTATCTGAATTAAAGGTTTCAGGGTGGAAGGTGTCATATGTTGTGCAGATGACTTTATTTTTGCTAAGCATTTATCTTCATTTTCTGACAGTGTACCGATAAAACAATCACGAGATTAATAACAAAAAAAAGGACAGTCGGTTGTTGCAGCCGCAGAATGAATGCAATAAGCACTAAGATTGTTAAAGGACAGTTCACCCAAAAGAACATGTGACTGACTTCTTATTACTCTAGTGGACAGAAATCAATGAAAACTGTTGACAGTGAGGTCTGTGGATTATCCACTGAGTGACAGGGGGAGAGTTTCTGTAAAGTGATGTTTCTTTTTATTTATTACCTTCACCAAAGGCAGTTTGTTTGTCTGTTTGTCAGCAAGACTGCAGAAAAACTACTGGCATGAGTTTCATGAAATCTGAGTGGGCGGGTGCAGCTTGAGCCGAGGAAGAAATCAATAAATTTTGAAGACGATCCAAATTACAGGGTGGATTCACAAATTATTTTTCACTTTTGTTAACAGTTTAGTTTCGTTATAATTCAGTTGAACATTAATGTTTTCAGAAATTTTTACCTGACCCTGTACAAACTGTTTTATTAGTGGTTATTAAATAACAACAAAGTTAACGGTCATTTTTAATCTAAGGCTGCAACGTCTATAAAACGTCAGAGAAATAGTGAAAAATGTCCATCCCAGTCCAGGATGATATCTTTCAGTGTCTTGTTGGTCTAAAACACAAGATATTCAGTTTAATATGATAATAAACAAATAAACGATTAATTTATTATCAGAAAAATTTAACAGTTTAACTATTTTTTTGGCACCAAAACTGGTGACATAACGCTAAAAGACCGGCGAAGAAAGCACTGAAAACAAGTGGTTTTAAGACTGTTGAGACAGAAAAGTGTCACACAGCAAACAAACAAGAAGAGGTAATGACTGCAGAGTCAGACACACTTCTCACCTTTTTATCATCCTGCAGCATTGGCACCCCATTTGGCCCGCTGTGTCGTGGAGCTGTGGAGGGACATTAAGAAAGCAATTAAAGTTTAATCACACAAAACACCCGACTCCGACTACACAGCACAGACAAAATCGAAAGCGACAAAACTTCTGTGGAAACGTGCACGTATCGTTTTTCCAAGTGACATTTTCCCATCAGCGTCTGAGCTCGCTCATAAAGGAAAGGTTACAGTTAGCTCCGCCGTGCGATGACACACACACACACTTTGACGGAGTCCGAGTCTGCTATTGATCGGTCAGTTCACCACCTCTGACATGTGAGCGGTTTTTAAATGAGGGCTTTTTCGGGGCTCTCTTGAAGATCTCACCTCATCAGTCAAGTTTTTGCTTTGCCCTTGGTCTCGACGGTGTTTGGACACGAGGATGAAAACTCTGTCTGCCTCAAGCACCGATAAAGATGTTATTGCCATCCATCACTGTTGCGTTGTGTGTGTATGAGTGTGTGTGTGTGTGTATCTATGAGCAGGATGGGAGTGACCTTTTCTCTCCTGGTGGTGTGTTTCTCCAGGCTTTGGCATTTCATTGCCTGGGTAAATAATTAATCACTGAGTCTTGAATGGGGTTTGTCTGCAAGCGAAGGAGACAGAGAGAGCGACAAAGGTAGAGGACACAGTATCTCTTTGTGGACTCAAAAGGAGGATGTGTGCCCACGAGACAAAACAGGTTCTATTCTTAACCTTAACTCTCTGACCCCGCGAGCCGTCCCCTTTACCTACAGTTCAAACTTTGGACAGACTTGGACAAGTACAATAAGTTTTGGGAGCAGTTTTGCCTCAAACGAATGCTGTTTCAAAGACAAGAGAAAACACGATTTGAAAATTGCATTAGAAAGACACATCTGGTATTTTTCTTATTGTCAACAAGTGCTACAAAAATAGCAAAACAAAGCACATTTGTTCCTTTTGAGGATGTGAATCTTTAAAAAAAGAGTCACAAATGTGTGGTTTCACCTCACAAACAGGTGGGCGCTGTAGTTTTTACCAAATGTTCCTCAAACAGGAGTAAAAAAATGCATTATTGGGGACTATTTTTAGCAGTGGACTAACACACATTTCATATTCTAGTGAGTATTAACAGCAACAGGATGCATGGTTAAAGGTTTTCCAGTGATTTTAAAATGATTAATTTATAGGAACATGGGCTGACATGATTCCTTGAGAAACCCGAGTGACTTGATTGATAAAAATGCAAAGAATTTGCATAAAGGCTTTGTTAAATCCATATTTATACAGTTCAGCAGTGTTGCAGCAGAACGCAGTTGGTCCATGATCCGTACACCGTGGAATAAATTTAACCATCAATGTGTGAAATATGGTTTTACTGCAGCTGTTTCTTTTTAAGGTCATAAGTCTCGATGCAGAGCTGCAGTAACCCGGTGGACAATGAAAGCTGACTGTGAACCCTGGTGTTAGTAGTAGACTGTGTAATATTATAAAAATGTTATTTTTTGTAAAAATGAAACCAATTGATTGTTCATTTTAAAAGACTTAAAAAGACTCAACTGCAGCCCTACAGGAATACCTTGTTTTCTTCACCCAAACAATAAATAGTTTGATTTTTAACAGATAGTTGATCATAAAAAGACATTCATTCTCATTTTCTTTTATTATTGCACATACGTCCTTTCAGTACAAAAAGTAGATCTGTTCTGCACTAACCGTTCACACAACTAGGCTATTTTTTCCCCTAATATTTCCTTTTTATTTTGCTAATTAATCTTTAATCTCCATTTTGTCTATATTTGAGCTGACACTACAATATATTAAAACCAATTTTCACTACTCCTTTTTCTTCACGTATGTATAATTCACCAGTAAATATAATCAGTGTGTTTTGCCTTTGTTTTATTTGCTTTTATTTATTTATTCATTTATTTTGTTTAGTCTCATTGAATATCTGCACTTGAAATACGTTCTCCTATTTTCACTGTATGTTTAACTCTGAAAACCCCAATAAAAAGACTTGCCACACCCCAAAAAAACAAACAAACAAAGAAAAAGCAGTGACAGGGGTCTGCATCACTACTGATTTCAGTGAAGAAATATGTGTGGGTGTCTGTCAGCAGTTTTTCTGTGGTTTCAGGACCTTGAGGTTGTGGTTCTTCTACAGTTTTTTTTGTAACTTTATGACCATCTTTTGCACTCAATGCTCCACAGTTTAACGACGCTCTAAATCAGGCAAACCTCCCTGATTTATGCTGGAGGTCTGCATATCTGATCCAGCCACTTGTTGAACTGTCTTCATAGTTCAAGTTTACAGATTTTGCTTTGTGCTTTGTTCATCTAATCTAGAGAACATGTCAACCAGTGCAACAGTGTGGCTCAATGATGTGTTTTTAATCTTTGTGGACAACAATGGAGCTCCACAGCACAAGATAAGAATAGGATATATCAGGCTTTGGCGACACAGACAATACTTTTCATAGTTTGTGTCTTGTATTGTTCTGTCTGTATTTTCTTGCTAATTACTTTGTGTTTTTATGCACGTATTTGTTGTTGAGTTTTATGCATTTTAAAGGCCTGTCTAGGAGCTGGCATTGCAAATTAGCTTAGGCTATAAACCCTGTGGTGTGTGACACTTGGTTGCTGCATACTCGTACCTATACAAATAAATAAATAAATATTTAATTGACGAGTTTGGTCTTTTGTGATGTTTGTTGATAATATAGGATATGTCCAGCCATAAAGAATCATTACTTTCCTCCAAACATTTGTATCCACCAGTCCAGGTAACTCTGATGTAACAGGCTTCAGTTCTGTCGTGGGACTTCATACATATTTCTGAAAAGTCCTGCGGGGAACGAGCTGAGAGCTCCAGGTGGGCTTTGCTTGGGGGATTGGTATGAAAAATTCATGTGGGACTAACAAATCCACTCTTGACGTACAGTACTCCTCATGTTAACATTAAACAACCAGGCAGATCCGAAGAGGGACACCTGAGTTATATAATATTACAAGGATATAAATCCAACGTTGTGAACAGGACTAAGCATGTCCAGGTCACACTTTTTATATGGAAGGCCGTAATATTTGTGCAAAAGCAGCAAAGCATGACTTAGCCATCCCAAGGCGTCTTATTATCCCCCTACAGGTCTGCTGCTGTGTACAACGACATAAAAAGCATCCAGAGGTGGGTGCAGTCACCGAGGATGCGGCCGAATTCAGCCTGGACAAATCTCACGAGGACAATCCTCTCATCTCTGAGCGGCCTCTGTTTTCTCTTTCCTCTTCACTGTAACGATCTCTTAAGATTTGAGGAGGGTTTGACTGAAACCTCGTTGGAACAAAACCCCACCCACACGCATTCATGTACCTTTTCACTGGGACCTCCAACACATTCAGAGCCACTTGCGGAAAAAGCCAAGAGGGTGTAGCATGCAGAGAGCAGTCCAGAGTGGCGGAGGGCCCAGTGGTTCAACAGGCTCTAAAGCCCCACTCCAGCGTATTTGGACATTTTTATGATACTTCATATTTTTCCGAGTCATTTCCTAATAATGTTGATTTACCACACTGTTCACCATCAAATACATTTGACAAATAATTTTGTGCTCAATGTTAAAAAATTCAAGCTGTAGCTAAAATGGAACAATGATTAATGACTACAGTATAAGCTGCAGGTCACACGCCATCGTACAAGCTTGTGCAGGTGAAATGTCTTTGTCACCGCTCTGGTGTGTTAGTGACATGACATAAACCAGAGAGTAAAGCACCCTGTGGCAAATTGTAGTTTGTGATTTTGGGCGTAGTACAAATTAACAGCTCATTTTTATTCCCAACTCATCAAATACCAACTTTTGTCACCGCCCCCTCAGGGACTCATGAGACGCACACAGTACCTGTTAGTGTCTGAAAGAGACGGGATGGAAATCAGGAGTTTAATCACAATACAATGTTATATAGATTCTTTGGACAACGATACAATATTTGCCAGTATCACCAAGTCTGCTGCAACATGATTTAGATCTGATTCAATTCAGGTTTCTGTGATTGATATCAGACGATATCATATGATGATTTAACACATTTAGTTACATTTATGTCAGCTCGAAAAGCAAGTATTGTATGACTGAATTCTTTTAGACATTTATGGCACAGTCATGCCAGGGGAATTTCAAAATAAAGGCTAAAGATCCTAAAGATGATGACAGATTAATAAAGTATTTCTATTCTATTCTATAGATCAATATTTTCACTTTGCATTGCTAATATTGGATTGTTGAAGATTGGATCAATATATCGATCCAGCTATGTGATGCACATAAAGTTATGTTTTGTCTTGCGAGCTGCTTCAGTGACATCATGTAAAGTTCATAATGTAACTTATTGTAATCCAAAACGTGGTTTAATCCAACACCTAAACATGTAGTTTTGTTGGCTAAACCTACACAAACTACAACCATTTAACATGGCTTGGGTGGCCATGTCTTTCTGGCAGCGTCTCATACAGCCACTAAAAGGTACCTTCAGTTTGAGACACAGAGGGGGTGTCTCTCTCTCAAGGGACCTATACAGGAGGCTGGGGAAGAGTGAAAAGAGCGCCGCCTTCCCTTCATTCACCTCCCCAGCGAGTGGGAGAGACAGCTACACCTCCAAGCATCCAGCTCAGCAGCTAACAATGGGAACAGAGAGAAATACCAGCTTATCCTTAAGCTACTTTCTCTCCGGCAGGGTAACGTTAGTGTCACGACCCAGAGAGTGGGTGCTAGTCTTCAGCAGTAACAATCCCAGAGGACAGTGTTGACTTACAGTAGGCTGGAGATATACATGCTTTTTAACTATGCATTTGCAGACACATAGTGTTCATTTCTGAGGATGCACACAACCAACGCTCGAAATGGACGCAGGATATGTGAGGAAGCCATGATGCCGGAATCTCTCGGCACCTCACGATTTTATTCTGATTGATTTTTACAGTATTACAAAACTGTAACATTCTCATCGGAGCCCTCGCTTTCAGGTGAAGGAGGTGGAGACAAATCCTCCCCCACATAACTTACGTTAGATGCTATCGCTCTTTATTCTAACAATGTTGACCAATCTGGTTGCCATGGTAATGGATGAGGCCTGATCTACAAACGTTAATCTGAAAACATTAGTTAAACACTGGCTGGAGCTTTAAACAGAGGAAACTGTTGTACTGTCAAGCAGCCGCCCAGCTGAAGTGTCCCTTATCTTCCAGGAGGGGAGCACGGGAGGAGGTAATTTCCCAGCGGACATCAGGAACTGTCCCATTAATGGAACGTGGTATAAGAAGTCACTATCAGCTGACTTTTACAATTACTAGTCACATTCAGGCAGGTCAATAATCATCTGACACGCTCCAACTCTCAATCCTCTGATCGCTTGGGCTGATTTCTCCCTCCGCTGCCACCACCCTCCTCCTCTTCCTCCTCCTCCTCCTGTTTCCTTGCTGTGGGGTGGCACTTCTTGCCTTGTGCATTATGTATATTCCATATCTCAGTGATATGTGTGCTGCTGCTTTCTGCTCTCTATACCCTTGGGGGTGTTTTAATGTGCTTGCCTCCGAGTCTTGCAGCCTGCTTGGATTCGTTTGGGGAGCATCTCGACGCTCGGAGCCTCGTCTGCCAAATACGACAGAATATTTGTTGCAATAAACGGTCCTAAACCCTTTGACATGACGGTTTCTAAATTGTTATGAATTAATTATGAGTCTGAATAAGTTTAGCTCCTTCCTGGCACCATGTTTTCACTACAGATAAAAACACTGTGGCAGCACTTGGATTAGTAAGTGTTGTGACAGCAGGGTAATTAAGCAATAATCTACTTGAAGTTTAAAGTCTCACTCCACATGTTTTTTAATAAATATGGTAATATGAAGGTTAAAGACACATTTCAATTAAACGAGTTTGAATTAAAATTTCATTACTGGGTTATTTTCAAAACTATACACAGATAAAACTTCTTGTAGATCTTCCTGGCTGCCTGTAAATGGAGCACAATGGATGTTGTTTTACCAACAAACTTAATACCTAAAGCTGCACTCATCAACATTATTTTAACAATTTATCAAATTATTAAGTGCAACAAATATCAGCTGACTCTGCAGTTTCCCTTTCAGCTCTTCAGAACGATTTAGTGTTTTTCAGCTCATTGCTTTGGTTTTCTGGCCCACGACTTTACTGTTTTGATTCCGTCTCATGGTTCCAAAAGTATTTGTTTACACTAAAAAATCTCTGGCATTTGGTGCTGAACAGGTAGTTTGCAGTTGGTTTATTAGACAGACGAAGGTGGCGACTAGCTGGTGAACATGGCCAGACACAGACAGATTTTTTACCTAAGGAGGTGGTGGAGACCAAAACAGAGCTAAATGTTACTGTGAGACTTACATTCATCACATGGACAGAAACATGACTCCAGATGAATGTTAACGCTTCTCTGTCTGCTGGATGTGTAAACATTTTGTCATATCAACTTAATACGGTGATTAGGGATGAAACAATTACCAGTCTGACAATAAATTACGATAAAATTCGCGACAATAACCTTTTCAAATGTTAAATACTGTAAAAACCATATTTAATACCTGTGCTTTGAAAAACTCACAAAAATCAACAGGCTCTTAGATGTAAAGTGGGTTTAAACATGGCCTAAAACTTGGTGATATTCAGTGTGTGTGTCAGTACTTTTTGAACATTTTATAATAATAATATAAAAGTTAATATTGATAACCATGATCATTATGGCCACTGTAATCCTGATATAAAATTTTCATACCTTTTCGTGTCTAACAGTGATAATATATAAAAGTTTTGTTCACAACAAGTGATGAAAACGTCAATTAACGCAGGTTAAAGCTCATGTTTTTGAGTTAATGATGAATGAGATGGGTTTCCAGCTGCTAACTGATTTATTTTCGCCTGCATCCAAAGTGCTGTTAAATGTTAAACCACACCTTGTTTACCAGTCCTTTTAAAAAAGAAGAACCCATTATATGGCAACGAGTTGAGATACTTGTTACATCTTATATTTAAAAAGCCAAACTGAAATATGTGCAGCTTCTTCTGCACAGCCTAACACCTTGACGTACACTGTGGTGGTCACAGCTGTATGTAATTTATTTATCTGGGCTGTAGATAAAAGGCTGAAAATTTAACTGAACAAAAAAACATCTACAATAATTTGAATTACTCAAAAATATTCATATAAATTCACATTTTTAAAATAGCTATGGTATCATGTTATTTTCAATCGTTAACTCACTGATAGATCTATACAATGTCAGAAAATAGCTTTTGTCCAACCAATACAGTAGACAAAAAAAAAATCATTAATAAATAAATATAATTAACAATAAATATTTGAGAAGTTGGGACCCGTGGATCTATGTCATTTTTCTCAAATAAGTGATTTAATTGAGTAACTGAATGTCAGAATTTAAACGTTAATTTTCTGTTTATTAAATAGATTATCGGACTAAACGTTTCAGCTCTGATCTCATAGTTCTTATACAGCAGGAGCAGTTAAAATCATATTTTCCTGATATTTACTGCTTTTTAACGAGTGTATTTAGTATATGAAGCTCTGCTGAATCCACATATCACAGAAAATATAATATGAGCATCTTGTAAAATGTCACTTCTTCTTTCAAGGTGGGTTTTTGGGTCCGTACAGTATAAATTGTCAAAATCTGGCTGCAACACTGGAATTACATAATAAACCAACGAGAGAAGATGGTACAACGTGAGCTTTTCAAGAACATTTTCACCCCTGAAGAGAACCTCATGACTTTCCCTCTCATGTGTCAGATCATGGGGACTGAACAAGCTTTGGAAAAGCTCAAGGCTGGAAAACACGGTGTTCAATAAAACTAGACACGGCAAACACGCAGTTAATTTGTGGCAGAGATACGCTGAATAGTGCACTCTATTTATAAAAAAATAAAATAAAGGTTGTACTCTCTTTTTTCTTCTTACATAAGTCTGTGATATGAATCAATTGTATACGTAAGAGACAAGCTGTGCTGATAAAAGTTATATCAAACTGAAAGTTCAAAAGTTTTTGTCACTTTTTTACTTCACTCCTGGCAATAAGGGTTTCACAAAGGTTCTCCCTGAAGGCCTGAGGTTTTACCCAGAACCATAAGCTTCTGAAGAACCCTTTTTTGAAGAAAGGCTTTGTCCAGATTTTATTCTGTAAGACTAAAGGTTCCATTTTCATCCAACCTCCATTTTTGGAAGAAAGAGTGTTGAGTGTTCTTTGTACCATAATATAAAAGTGTTCCTGGTAGAACCCCTTGGGTGGGTTCTAGATAAAACCCTTGGAATATGAAAAGGCTTTTGGTAGAACCCCTTGGTGGTTTCTTGATAAATCCCTTAGATTATAAGGTTCTCTGTAGAACCCCCTGGGTGGGTTCTAGATAAAACCCTTTGAATATAAAAAAGAGTTTGATAGAACCCCCTGGGTTTGTTCTTGTTAGCACCCAGAAGGTGGGAAGATTCTGGATAGAACCCACAGAGAGGGTTCTGGGTGGAACCATTTCACCATAGACAGGTTCTCTGTAGAACCTCTTATAGGTTTAGGGTGAAACCTTTCACAGATGGTTCCAAATATACCCCATTATCTTGGGTTCTAAGTAGAACTCTCCGGAAGGGTTTCAAGTGGAACATTTCTAAAAGGTTTTACCAGGAACTAAAAAGGGTTCTCCTATGGGGACAAGCTGAAGAGCCCTTTTATGGTTCTAGTTAGCATCTTTGTTGTCTTTGTTGAGTTTTATCTTAACAGGCTACATGAACTTACTCAGACTTTTTTAACAATAAAGTTTCAAATCACCTGTGTGGGAAACAAATTTTAATGAATATAAATAATAATAAATATGAATAGAAATGGGTTCAATGAAATGGTTAAAATGATACAAAGTCAAAGTGTTATTTTCTGCCATCATAAATGTGTAAAATATTGCTACTCTGGGCACTTCGTTGTGTGTTTTTTTTGCTGACTTCTAACATCTAGTGAGGACACACCATCTGACAGGCCGACTAATGGTTGGCTGACTGGGTCGGAAAAAGCTGGTTTTGCATTGGCATGGGGTTGGGTTGCACATTTGCAAGGCAAAAACAGGCTCTGGGTTGACTGACAGTGTGATTGTAGTGTTACCTGCCTCGGGCTACCCATTCTGCTTCTGGTCAGCAGAAACTGCTCGCAGTCAGAGGGGAACGAGTCCTGCAGGGCACAGATGACGCAGCGCCATCTTAGCCCGAGCAGCGAACAACGCTCCTCCGAGCGACCACGAGGGCCTGTGAGTAACTGCGTCGCTGTGCTGATAACTAAGTGACATTAAAAGTCAAAGACAACTCCCAAGAACTCTGCTTTAAAGAAAATAACGAGACAAACATGACTAACAAAGCAGCCTGATGTATGTTCTGGCTCCAGTGTGTCTACGAGCAGCTGTCATCTTTGCCACACTGTGTTTGCAGAGTAAATATCTACAGATACACAGACAGAAGTGGAAGAACCGGGTATCTACATGCTAGTGGGGTGAACACCCAAGAATTCCCATCATTACTTTGTGTTTTATGATTAATCCTCGTTGTTGTAGACTTCTGCATAATTCAACCCAGCTGAATGTGAATGTTTCTGCCAAATTTGAGATCTGAATCTGAGCAGACACCTGAAGCTGTTCTGCTTCCAGCTCATTTTCATTATCAATTAATCTGCAGAACATTTTCTTTATTAATCAGTTGATTGTTTGCTGTAAAATAGACAAAAATGCATGTTATTCCCGAATCTAAACTCAAATTCAGTGTATTTTCGCATAAGATGAAGAAAATCTTCATAATTTAGAAGGTTAGAACAGGGCAACTT
>JAJHUR010096477.1:6183-18601 GCA_027495735.1 Lutjanus campechanus
TGAACCTCGTCAGCCTTCCAGCAAATACAGACCAGAACTCCAGCCTTGTTCTTTTCTGGACTAATTCCCGCCAGAGAAAATGAAAACATAAGCCTGGCAGATTCGTCTGGTTCCCAGGCTACAGGAAGTCCTTCAAGTAGAGCCGCGATAATTAATTGGTTCCCATTAAATTAATCGTCAACTATTTTGAACATTTTTAATTTTTAATAGAATATGCCCAAATACTCTCTAACACTTTGCAATAAGGGTCCATTAGTTAACATTAGTTAATCAGTTCCTCCAGGATTTTGCAGGTCTTTTTTGGGATTGTTGTGGCCTAAGATGCCTGATTTCATGGCTGCTTTTCTAAATTAAAAAAATGCAATGCATGTTGCAAAGCTTTTAGGCATTTTTTGCAACAATATTGCGGGACCAAAGTAAAAAAAAGGGAAAGTAGCATTATTTATTTATTTATTGTATAATTCATTAAAAATCAAAGACAACTTGTTCGAGGGAGAACAAAACAACACTCTGTACTGAATGTCCAAACTAACCTTTTCAAAACGATTAGTTTGAAGCAGAATCTTTTTGGAACTTAAACTCAGTCAAAACAGCACAAAATTATAAAATAAAAAATGCAAAGAACATTCATAAATAATGACGATGACAAATATTTTGCTCTTTTAAGTTCCTGTGCCAAAACTGAAAAAATATAAATACAAAAAAATAAGGAACAATAAAACAAAACACTGAGTCGGTTCATTGAGATGTGATGTTAGTGCAGGGGGGCTACTTTGATTGGTGGAACGGAACAGAGAGAAAGCAAAGGGAAAGTTGCAGAATTTGGACAAAATTGCAAGGTTGCACAGAACTCACAGGGATTGGTTGAATTTGTGTGAATTGTTGCGATCGCAGCATAGCAACTTCCTGGAGGGCCTGTTTGCTTAATAAACAGTAAAAAGTTAACTTTGGTATGAATTCATACATTATTTAGGCCTAATAGTTTATAAAGATGGTCTTAACAGTAATTACAACCATAATAAGTATTAACTAAGAGTTAATTAATGCTTTAATAAGCATTATATGCTGTTAACAAATGTCTCTTGTTAGCATTTAATGTTAACATGTTGGGGTACTAACATTATTAGTATAGGGTTGATAAAAATGTTAATTAACGTGTATATTATCAAGTTCACAGCTAAAAGAAAAACATTTTTATAAATGTTTAGTTAAGAGTGATAACTGTCAACGTACTTGTGCGTCCTACAACTTCAGACTTATTTTTTGGTGAAGGTCAGTGGACACAATCCATGGTCTACATGTAGAGGTTTGCTTTGTCCTTTTGTTTATGTAGATGGGCACTAACTTATAGCCTCAATTCTTATTCAAATAATGTTTATTAAACATTAGTTAATGTTAATTAATGGACCCTTATCGTAAAGTGTTACCAAATACTCTCATTTCAGCTTGGTTTCCTCACTCCTCTCTGACAGTAAACTGAATATCTTTGGGTTGTGGACAATTGAGGACATCATCTTGAAAATAATTATTGGTTGCAGTCCGTCCCTGAAGTTCTCCAAAAATGGACATTTCAGCATCTAGAATTCAATGACACTCATGTGGTGAGATTGTGTTGTACACTAGTATGTTTGTTTTTCTCTTATCTGTTCCACAGAACATTTTCTACATAAAAAAAAAAAAAAAATATGTATCATAAATCAAATATTGCATGACACATGGAAATTATTTACGTGATTTTTTTCAGCACAACCTCGGTATGCTGCAGGGGGGTTATAAATGTATAAACAGTTACGGGACCAAAAGTACAAAACATAAAACTAAATGATATTTGATTTTTAAATATTTCATGTATTATCCTTGACAAAATATTTATTGACTATTTGTTTATTTTACTCAACAAGGCCGCGGGTGGTTTCCAAAAACAAATTGAGCTTCTTTTGCAGAGAAACATGTAACAAGTTAGAGTTTGAAGGCCTGCTAGAGGCATGGCTCTGGGGATGAGAATACCTGACGGTTAATACTGAAACAGCTCAAAACATGCTTGCATGGATTGAAATCTGGTGCAGGTAAAGACCAGAAGTTTTCACTCGTCTCAACATCTTCTGGATAGATTGGCACATTTTGTTCATACATTCACGGTTCACAGAGGAGGAAGATACGAGCTCTGTATTTGTATATACAAATATCAACATACTTGAGTATTTTATATCAGGAAATGATACAATATGAATGATGAATGAATGAATGAAGGTTTTTTTTTAGCTTTTCCATACAATGGCATATTAGGTCCACTGTAGGTTCATTTTATTTATTTATTTTTTTTCATTTTTTACAGGATCAAGAGCTGGGTTAGAAGCAACAAAAACACTATTTTTGGTAAATTAGTGACTTTAATTCCAGAGATATTTGTTCATCTATTATTTTTAATGTTGGACTATATTGAGGTTTGTTTTGTTTTTTTTCTTGTGAATTTACCTCTTTAATCTTGGAGTTTGTCTCAGAATATTAACCCCCTTTTTTTGAACCTACAATGATCGTGACATGCTGTTGTTGTTTCATTACTGGCTTTTGGGACCAACACCAATATGATATGATCAAATCAATTCCAATATCAAACCTTCACTTTTATTTTTATTATCAAAATTAACTATAAGTCAAAAAAATATAAATCAAACAATTTGAATTAGGAAAAGGAACAAATGTAAATAAAACTATGAATTTATATTATATTCTGAAAAAATAAAATCAATCACCGTGTATGCCGATAATCAACTGCATTTACCATGCACACTGTATGTTTGCCACTTTTCTAGTGTGGAAACACTATATATCCCACGCAAAACCTCCTTAAAATAAGTACACAACTGCACGTTAGTCGTGTTTACATGTTCCTGTACGTATTTTCAATATCAGCATCTTTGTTCCATATTTTAAACTGTTATAATAAATTTTAGATGAGAATTTTTACAACATTATTTCATCTTCTGTGTTTTTGTCTATTTCTAAATGCTGTGCGTTGTGCAGGCAGGTGAATAACAGAGGCCTGTTTTTAAATAAACCCAAATGATGGCAGATAAACTGAAATGCAAAATGCACTGATCTGGCTTTAGTGTTTGATCTTACACTCAGAATAATTAGTGGTGAATGGTTCGTGATTTCTAAAGCTATCATCTAATTTTACATTGTTCAAAAGTGTGCGAGCTCCGTACATTTTGAGACAAAGTGCTGGCAGGAAAATGGCGGTGAGATGAATTAATACAATCAAGTAAATGGGCGACAGTCTGAAGGAGCCACTCAGAGATGGCAGAGGAGGATTTCCCCGAGAAGCCTTCCCAGTCCTGGATCCTGATCAATGTGCTACCGGGATCTGATCAATATCCTCACTGGGGGAAAAAAAAGAAGGCTAATAACAGTTGTTCCACTCTGAAAAGTCCAGCAGATGTGCACAAACACACACAAACACACACACATCTCCATGCCACAAGCCTTACATCAAGATAAGGAAGTGAGTGTTTACAGAAAAGATACAGGGATACACAGCAAGAGATAAAACAACTGATACAAGTGTTTAAGATCTGTTTGTTCTGAAGCAACCAATATTCTTAAATAATAACCTCCTGATGCCTCACAACTGATAAGAGCGCAGTGTTTTCCTCAGATTGTTACTCCTAACAGAATAAAGGCCTCGAAAAAATCACATTCAGGCCAATTTGAGCCAAAACTCTCCACTGACACCCGGACTAATGAAACGGTCTGAATGGTTAGCAGCGCCTCAGGGCAGGCGAGGACCGTTTCATTACAGTGTGAGAATCCTCCGGCAGCACGCTGCGCTCATTTTACTGGTCAAGACAGTTGAATGGCATTGTTTCAAAACAATATACGTAGGTCCACCAGGTCAATTCTACAGTCAGGACCCCTGAGGCTGCTCTCACAGAGATGGACTTTGACTATAGAAAGTTAAGCGAAGAGTGTAAAAAAATACCAACAACAATAATGATACTGATACATCTGATACAAATTATGAGCCATGTTTTCCTCCTTTTTGTTGTTGGGTGCTTACTGATCAGTTGGTGGCCCCGATTTTCACCATGGTAACATGGGTCTTAAGCCTGAGTCAGCCGGGGGGTAAGGTGCCTAATGTCTTCTGGCTTACAGTGAGTCAGTCTTTATTTTTGTCAAATGATCTAACTTGCAAAATTAAGACTAGTGTGACACTACAGACCAGTTTAAAATATCTGTGTGAAACTAACCCCTGACCGAGGTACTGGCTTAGAACTGGAGCTGGTCTCCAGGCGCTGAATGTCCAGATATGGAAAATATGGTGGACCGACCAACCAGCATTACTGTCTAGATAAAATTCAGTTGCGTGTAATCATGCTGCATAAATAATGGAGTTATATTGTCTTATGTTAATGATCAGTATTGGTGATGTTGCTGGATTGTCCACACAAACAGTGACAAACATCAATCAAGGCCATGAAAGTAGGGATGAATCAATAATCAGTTTCACAATAAACTGCCAGGTCTGGGTGATATAGCTGAAAGACCCATCATGATAATGAAGTTTCATATTTGTCGATATCAATAATTATTGATCATGTACTGTAGGTCATGGCTGACAACATGTTGTGTACTCCAAAGAGTGAAAGTGGCCAAGGTGATAAATCAAGTTTGTTGTATTATCACTGAGTGATATAGAAGGGATGTATGCGATTAGTCGACTACATGATTAAACGTCGGCACCCTTGCTAGTCGGCACCAGAAACACTTGTCAGTTAAACTATTTATCAATATTTTATTCACGCACAATGCCATTTAACTGTTGCCTCTAAGGTGTTATGCAGCCACCCGCCACTAGTCGGGGCTGTGGGAGCGCCTCTCACTGTACACTTTAAGCATGAATACCCCGATGGCCCAGGCAACCCCGGATGCTTTTAGGAGTCGGACAGATGACAACTCGTAAAACCAGCGTGGTTTGACAATGATTTAAATAACGTCGAATATGGACTGTGTAAACAGAATAAACTGGTTTATAATCACTCGACTGGAGCAACATGTGACCACATTCAGCACAGACACGGATATAAACCTGCAAGCAGAGTGGCTTCTGCTAGTGGTAGTGCTGCTATCAGTAGCAACACTATGTAGCAGGCTGGCAGCTAACAGCTCCAGGTCATTTATCTACCGACACTGTGATCCTCTTTGATCTGAAAAGGTGAAGCATTTAGCGAGCGGTCGTGTTTTGTAGGTTAATGTGTAATGTGTTTGTATTGCACAGCTTCAAATGGCTCTTAACACACACAGTATTTTTCCAAACTGTTTAACATTATCAGTTAATTAACTGTGCTCAGTTTGAGTGTTTATTTACTGTTAGACTAATCGATTAGTCTAAATTAAATTTTGCGTCTAATCGACAGGGAAATTCTTTGCCAGAAAAAACAATGTCATATTAGATGCAATTGGTGCCATTTCTAGGCTATTGATTAATTATTGATTAATAAACTTTTAATCTGTAAATTTTTTAACAGCAATTAATTGGTTAGTGATTAATCATTAACATCCCTAATTAACACAATGAGAGTTTTGATCATCATCAGTAATGTGGATATAATGACTGAGTAAGCAAAGACAAATAACAGAACAGCTCGCTGATAAGTTTAGAAAATCACATCACTTCACTGTAATACAACGTTTAAACAGGAAAAGACAACACAACCACATTCCATATCACAATACAACGATACCCAAAATCTATCATATCTAGTTTTATACTACAATACCATATAATATCACTATATTTCTGTCTTTTCTGTATTTTTGTTTCAATATCAGCCTAATTGCTGGTACTTTCGATCTAAGCTGTGATGATAAGATAGTAAGCGGTGGTCAACTGAAGCGACTAAAAAGGAAAGGTTCAAAAAGTCTACAATCGTGACTCCCAACGGAAACTATTCTGAAGACAAGTTCAGATCAGGAGCAGAATGTTCTGAGTAGCCATGCTGAGAATAAAGTGGACGACAGGCTCCTTAAGAAGCGCCGGTAAAGTGTCCTCGAGCCTTTCTGGCACAAAACAGCACACAACAGTAAGGTGGTACTTGGAGAGCTCAGTGTTCTTTCAAGTGGTATGTGAAGTAAAAAAAAGTTTGAGGAACACCGATCTAAAGCAAGAGAGGAAAAGAGACTTGAGGTTTTTTTTTTTTTTTTGTTACAAGAGACTTTTAAGTTTAAGTCGAGCACACTGGTATTGCAAAGGGGCATGATGTTCTTTTAAATGGCTGGGAGATTTTCAAAATAAAAGTTGCTGAGATGATTTCAGCGTGTGTATCAGTATTTTTTGAACATTTTAACACCCCCTTGATAATACTGATAACCCTGATCATTTTGGTCACTATAATCGTGATATGAAATTTTCATTCTGTTTCATCTCTGCATGAGAGTAAAGTAAACAGTGTGTTGATGGTGTGTGTGTGTGTGTGTGCGGCGCAGTGTGAGGGTCAACTTGATGTGATTAAAGTGGGCTGGACGTAGACTTTGACCTGAGGGGATTTATCCTGTCTAATCTGGCAGACTTCTGGCAGGTCGGCGCCACGACTGCTGATCAAGAAAACACATGAATCATTAAACCTGCTGCGGGTCAGAGTGTGAACTTTGTGGCGGTCAGCACACACAAGGCCACGTTTAAAGTCTGTATTAGGATGTGACAGGTAAAAACAGAGGAGGAGGCTGACAGTCGAACGCACAATCCTGTGACACGGTGTGGAGGCCCCGCCGCAGCATGGCTGTGACGGGCTTAACACACCCGCAAGATAAAAGGACATTTACATAAATGAACACACACAAATGAGGGCACACATGAACCTGCACACACACACACACACACTCGAGCAAAGATTAAAGACAACAAAGAGAACTAAACAGGATTAAAGCCTCGCTAGTGAATCTTCCTAAACAATTTTCTGTCTGCTAAATACTCACAAACACTGCTGAACTTTGAGGCTCCCGGCATTCTTAATGTGTTCATGTGTGTGTGTGTGTGTATGTGTGTGTGTGTGTGTGCATCTCGCAGTGACAGCTGGGTGTTGCTAGATAAACTCTGTCTAGGAGCGAAGCCAGAGGCCAACTTCCTTCTTCTCTCTGTCAGCCAGGCCCATGCAGGGAGAGAATATAGAGAGGATAATATTTCATGAATTTAAATTAAATTAAGAGGCTCCTGCCAGGTCCTGCCATGTCATTTAGAACGACAGCTTATCTAAGACATTAGAAAGTGACATTTTGTACACTGTGTGCTTGTTTTCTCAGTGGAGATGGGCACTTAACCATTGCATATAGTATGGTTAGCTGTAAGGGACTACCAATGTTTTCCCTCAGGATATCTAATACTGTGTTTATATCATATGGAAAGGATGTTAGCAGGGCTGTGATGATGCATTATAGCAATACAGAGGTCGTGTGATGCCTGTCACAGGGTTGAGCTCATTACCATCATCACTGTAAATTTTATTTTGAAAGGTCAATCTCATGTTGAGATCAGCGCATCGATCCGTGCATCTATAGATCGGAGCTGTAACACACAAGGGAACAAGGGAACACAGTGTCTGATTGGTTCACAAGTCAGGAACACAACCTCTGATTGGTTCACAAAGTCAAGAGCACAACCTCTGATTGGTTCACAAAGTCAGGAGCACAACCTCTGATTGGTTCACAAGTCAGGAACACAACCTCTGATTGGTTCACAAGTCAGGAACACAACCTCTGATTGGTTCACAAGTCAGGAACACAACCTCTGATTGGTTCACAAAGTCAGGAACACAACTTCTGACTGGTTTAGAAGTCAGGAACACAGCCTCTGATTGACAGAGAGACTCGACCCAAGGCATCTTGGGATTGCCTGTGGGTGGCTAACAACAACTACAACAAACAACAACAATAAAAAACTACAGGAGGCACTGTGTGTTAGATTTATATTTATGTCTCCAAGAAGACAAAACACTTAGAGGCTGGATTTCAAAGCTTCTAAAAGGGATATGACTGCACACACAGACCCTCAGTTGTAAAGGTACAATGCTAGCATTAGCATTAGCTTAACATTTGCCTTTCCTGCTTAGCTTACCTCGCAGCTCACCCTGTCGCTGTTTCAGCAGTTGGGAAACAACAGACGAGACTTGTCTTGGTGTTGAGAAGCTGCAGCGTTTATTACCTGACACACTGTAACCTGAACTGTACATTTACTGCCACACTGACATCTTAGTGTTAAGTTTAAATTAGTGCTCCACTATTAGCAGCATCGTCACTCGCCTGTTGCTCACTGTCCATCACTTGCACACCACACACACTTATGTACTGCCTTATTCCTTAAAGGAGCTATGCAGCGCTAATAATAGTACGCTTCAATTAAGTCCAATAAAACATAATTATTAAGGCAGTTGTGCTAAACTGCTATCTGGTGGTAGAAAAAAAAATCCATACTTGATTGTTAGCCAAGGGATAGGTCTAACAGATGATATATGTACTTACAATTTTTAACAAATAAATATGACCTTAAAAGCAGAAAATTTTATATTTTTTACTTTCAAAATCAGTTTTTCTACTCCAGCAAAACTGACGGGTTCAAGCTGGTATTCATCGGTGGACTTTGTGCAGACTTTACAGTATGTTCCTGACTTCCATGTTACAAGAGAAAAGGTCCGTGTTGCAGCCATCCCCTTTATACTTTTGTCCCTGCTCCCCCGTATCCAAGAATTGAGCTTTAGAATTGAATTGGAAGTCTGAAGGACATTTCCTCTATGCCCCAATTGTTTTTGTCTAAATCTTCTTGTCTTGCATTGGAACAGCACCAATGAAAGGTCATTATATTTCAGTATTCCAATACAAATGACCTAAAAAATGAACTATGTGCTGTTCCTCCACCCTGAATTTAAAACCTCTCTGTCAAAAAAAAAACACAACTCCCTCACTAACGGAATGCACATGGTTTCTTAGCGCCACCCTGGTTTCCCTTGGCAACTGCCCCGCTCTCTCCTAGCAACTGCCCCTGCTCAGAAAGCCAGTGTTTTCCTCTGGCCTCAGTGGGCGGAGCTGCATCCCTCCCCTCCCTTCCTGAGAGAGATAACACTGGGAAGCATGCAAAATCAATCAGCCACGGCCCTGAAAGGCCAATATGTTGCTAATAAACACACACAGACGCAGAGGCAGAGTGAACGCCGAGCCTCCCGTCAGACAGAGAAGAGTCGCAGCTCTGCAGCCCTATAGCCGCATTACACACTCTGTCAGGGTATTAGCATGTGAAGACAGCACAGGGCTGATAGATGAATCACAGGCGCCTCCGCCGCTATCATCACCTGCTGTTCACAGGTCCGTCCATTTACTGACCCGCCGCGCCTTCCTGCTCCACAGCTGGCAGCTGTAGCGCGCCTGGATATGTGCTGAAGGGGAAGATCTCTCCTTAAACACACTTCACACATGGCTGCTGTCCAGCACACAGGCACATTTACAAAGAAAGCTGCTTGTTTTTTTCCCTCTCCTGCTCTTCATACATTTTTAATCATTTCTGAGGTACTGTAACAACTGCAATATGAGAGGCTATAGGGCTTCTTTTTGTCCTTTTTTTTTTGGCACACTTCAATGAAAGACTTTAGCTTTGACTCATGTTCCCCCTGTTGCTTTAAATAGCGGGGAAATGTATATTGGCAGTGAGAGAGTTATTCATGCTGTCACAACTCGGAGAAGTGCATAGCTGATCATAAATCCCCCTATAGCCGCTCCCCGCAGGGGTCGCCCCAGCAAATCATCTGCTTCCATCTCTCTGGCAAACCGCGCCCCGCCCAACCCAGCGTGGAGATCTGATGATCCGCATATTTGATCTGGCACAGGCTCTTTACGCCGGATGCTTTTCCTTAAAGAAAGCCTACACTTGAGACCAGCAATTAGGAACACACCGGCTCGTGCAACCCCAAGGACACTTTTCCACATGAGGACAGGTGGAGGTGGGGATCAAACCAGGGCTGCAACCAACAATTGTTTTCATTGTTAATTAATCTGAGGATTATTTTCTCCATAATCGGTTAATTAATCCTGTAACAATCTTGTCAGTTGAAAAATAGGCCCAACATTTTTTCCTGTAATGATTACTTTCATTATTCATCAATCTGTCAGTCATTTTTCCACTCAATTATTTGTTCGGTCTATAAAATGTCAGAAAACGGTGAAAAATGTTGATCAGTGTTTCCCAGAGTCCAAGATGACGTCCTCAAATGTCTTTTTTTGTCCACAACTGAAAGATATTCAATTTACTGTCAGAGAGGAGTAAAGAAACCAGAAAATATTCACATTAAGAAGCTGGAATCTGAGAATTTTGACTTTTTTTTCTTATAAAAATGACTCAAACTGAATAATTGATTAACAATCAATCGTCGCAGCTCCAGTTAAATTCAACCTTGTTTCTCCTGGTCTTTATAGGTCATTAAAATGACCAATAATTATCCATTTCTACTAAAATGAAAGACTTTATTGTGACAGATTTTCCAGCCCTTATCTCTCCTCTAACCTTAACCAAATGATTTTAAAAGTGTCATCAGTAAGCAAAAGCCTGTCCTGAGTCAACAGTCTTATCTACAGGCTGATAGGGTTGTTAGAGGGGCCATGTGTCAAAATGCAGCTTTAACAGGCAATATTATCTAAACATGCGAAGACTGGCTTCTTGTCTCTGCAATCTGCACATTCACAGGACCTGATTCAAACTGGAAAAAAAACAGGTACATATACTGCACAGTGGCTGGGAGCTGATGGGGGTTAAATCCAGGGTTCCTGCACCTTTTCAGAAGTCAACTTCCAGCACTTCTCAAGTGTATTCAAGGTGTAATTTCAAAGTTTTCCAGCACCTTGCAGCTTTGCTAGATACATATACATGCTGATAGTATTTAAATAAGATGTAATTGTTCTATAAACAACCAAAATTATGTATAATGACAGAAATCTGTGGAGGGGAGACAAATTAAAGGAAAACACAACAAAGTTTCATGTTTCAAAATGTGACACCTGTCTGTAAGTAGACTTGGCATCATATGAGATTAATCTTTAATTATGTTGATAATTGATTAATTGGTTTGAGTCATTAAAAAAACTCTGATTTCAGCTTCTTAAATGTGAATATTTTCTGGTTTCTTTACTCCTCTCTGACAGTAAACTGAATATTTTTGAGTTGACATTTGAGAACATCTTGGTCTTTGGGAAACAGTGATCAACATTTTCTTTTTAAACATTTTATGGATCAAACAGCTAATCAATTCGTGGAGGAAATGATCAACAGATCAACAGAAGACTGCACTGACAAGGTTGTGACGGGATTAATGAATAGATTCATCTCTTTGAGTCATTTTTTAAGAAAAAAAATATCCAAATTCTCTGATTTGAGCTTCTTAAATTTGAATATTCTCTGGTTTCTTTACTGAATTCAGCTCTCTCTGACTTATTCTGTTTCTTTATCTAAAAAGCAAACTATTCAGTCAGACAGTGATTTATTGTGAAAATAACGCAATTACAATTTCAAGCAGTTTCAAGGACTTTAACCAAAATCCAGTGCTTTTCAAATCTTGAAAACACCACATTAAAATAAAAGCATTTTCAAGGATTTCCAGCAGCCAGAAGAACCCTGTAAATTGGGGCTTTTGCCCCCAGGCTCCCCTTAAGAGGTTAACCCTGAGTGCATGTGAATCACGTTAGTATGTTTGTTGAATGTTAGATCGTGTTGCATCCCATCGTGCATTGTGTGCATGGCACAGTGTTTTGTATCACAGTGTATTGTATCTTACTGCATCATGTTGTGGTGCATCAGCATAAATTAACACAATCACACCGAATCGCTGACTTGCTCCGAGATATAAATCTGCTTTATGAATGTGATATAAATCTGCTTTACGGTGGATTTTCCATTTAACACACACACACACACACACACACACACACACACACACACAGAGTGAGCAGGCAGGAGTACATAGTGAAGTGGTTTAAGGAAAGCCTCATCTTAACCAGAGCTCCCATCTGTTATTCCTACAGTGTTGGACAGACAATCGATATCTGCAGCGCAGATCTGCGACAACTGCTGATTGTCTTGGTGGACTCTCACAGCTAAATGAGATTTACTTCATTATACTGCTTTATCTAATTGTAGCAGCGCCAGTACGGAACCACAAAATAGCCCCTGGAGAAATCAGAGCGGCCAGTGGACCTGTGGTCACAAAGTACGTTTCCAATTCATTTTTAATAGAGCGATTCCAGAAACTGTCCATCTATAACGGCAAGAGAAGCCGGCCAATTATTCTGAAGATGAATAATATTCTGTCTGTACATCTGACAAATAATTTTACCGGCCTCAACTGAGTCACAGACTTGAGATGTTTTGGCCTTCAGAGTTTTTTTT
>JAJHUR010096482.1:0-10438 GCA_027495735.1 Lutjanus campechanus
CTCGTTGTTTCAGCCGCCTGAGCTGAGAGCTTTTTGTTCTGCCCGAAGGTCTCGGCTGGTTTAGTGGTTTACAAAGCAGAAGAGCCAGTGAACCTGTGAGAGCCTGATAACATTATTTAAAGCTCAGAGGTCTTTCATGCAGCTCAGTCTCTTACAGACAGCAGCTCACAGCTACTGCAGCTCTGAGGAGGAAGGATGCATGAAGCTGCTGTATGTTTAACCCACACAGTAACCAATAATCAGCCTGCGTGACTGGAGGCCCAGTGTTTCCCATAAAGGCTCCACTGAGTCGATGTACCTGCAAGACTGTTAATTATGATGCAAAATATTTTATTTTAAAATGAGTTTATGGCTTTATTTCATTATCCTGCTTGCTGCTTGGTTATGTACCAGAATTTGTCAATAGTTTGACACTAAATAAAACTTTTTAAATGATTTTAATGATTAAACTTAAAATTTTAAAAATGTTATTGCTCCTCCAGAGTCTGTGATCAGAATCTGTTCTACAGAAATAATGGGCCCTAGAATGCTGTAATTGACCAATCACAATCAAGTATTCAACAAAGCCATGAGCAGGGTCGTAACCAGGTTTTTAGAAATTCTGAGGTCATGAGTCCAAACCCTGTCAGGCTGGTCAGGAGGCATGTCCCCATTTTAATTTAAATTTAATAGTTAAATAGAATAAATCTGCCTTTTGATGTATATTGACATTAACAATATTCACTTTGGAAATAATGTCAGTCAGGGTTTGAATTTTGGGAGGAGCCCTATTTTTTGATGTGCACGGCTACAAAAATATGTCACATGCATGCAGGAATTTCAGGGTTAATGCAAAAAACATTTTAGTGTTGCTACAGGCAGTTATTTAATTTATTTCATTTGCACGACCCGAAATACACACATGCACAAACGGGGCCTATAGACATGCATTAATGGAGAGTTGTCAGAACGAGGGGGCTGCACACAGACATATACACACTTACATATAGTCAGGAAACAGAGCCCGGGAGGTGAACTGGCTCCTCTCCAGCTACCACTCCACACTCTGTATGTTGGTCCATGCTGGACTTAAACCGGCGACCCTTCAGTTCTCAAGCCGAGTCCTGAAGGACTAAACCACTGCCGCCTAAAATACTGCAGTTAATAGTTAACACCGTCAATAACATTTCATAGAGGCATAAAACAAATAGAACAAAATCACAAAATCAGCAGAGGCACACAGGGAACATTTGTCATGTTGTCATGTTGTCTGTCAGTCGCCTCTGCTCGGTGTCAGAACCACAGACAGCACAGCTGCCAGGGCGGCTCACACATCAAACAGTGATCACATCATTGTGTTAACTGGTGAAGATAAATATTTGGAAATTATAATGTAATGAGTGAATTAACACACAGCATATTTTTACTGTTATGTTTGTAGGCTTTCAGGGGAACTTTCTTTAGAATCCAACACAAGATATGTCACAAATTTGGCCAATTTTGAAAAGATTTTTATTGCATTAAAATCCATTTCACTGTTAAACAAACTGAGCAGAGGAGCAGTATCTTTCAGGTTTTGCTCTAAATTACCTGACAAGTGTTCTAACACTCTTTATACATGTTAATTTAACATTTTTAACAACATATATAATCACTAATTTAAAAAAGAAAGAGCCAGAAAAAAAAAGAAGAAAAACAGAAGACTGAACTGTGCCTTTATTATCTGAGACAAATAATAAAAGTGGTGTTTCTGGACCAAAGTGTTGGATTCTCAAACCGACCAACCAGACGTTCGCGTTGTCCACGGTTTGAACAGTCGATCAGTGTTGATGATGCTGATGTTCTCTGCTTCAGATGTGAAGGAGGACTTCGCTCCTCCTCTGTCGGGGATGCCGGGACAGTTTCCCGTCTACCTGCGTCTTCCCTACAGGAGAGACTCCTACTTCTGCTTCAGACAGCAGGTCAAACAGGGCGCCTTCCTGTCCATCCTGTCAGACTGCATCAGGCACCAGAACCAAGGTGAGACCGCAGAGAGACCGTCTCCACGAGACACCGCATGAGACACTTTACTGCACAATCATGTACTTTTACTACTGATACTTTAACTACATTTTGTTGTTGTAAATGATGCACTTTGAAGTGGGATTAAGTGGGATTAAGTCAAATTTTGAATGATTTTATTGATGATTTATACTTGAAATTAAGCTTTTTTTAAACTTAAATAACAGGACTGAGGACTTTTTCCACCACTGCTTTTTTAATAGTAAAGTTAATATCTTGGTCAGTTAAAATAAGATATTTAAAGACACCACCTTGGACCCGACACGATGGACAGTATCTTTGTTATCTGTCCTGATATTGAATAATAGGATCCTACCTGCAGCATCATTTTGATTAAAAGTGACTAACATTCATTGTTGAGGCTGCGACTGACGATTATTTCAAAAAACTGTGGAAAATGATCAATGTGACGTCTTCAAAATGCTTCTTTTGTCCAACAAACAGTCCAAAACCCAAAGACTCTTTATTTAACATCATAAATGAGAAAGAAAAGCATCAAATTCTTAAATTTGAGAAGCTGGAACCAGCAAACATTTGACATCTTTGCTCAGTTCAGTAGACTCTTCTGCAGAAACGGATCGTGTTTCAGTCGTAACAGCTCTCTGATCACCTGTAATCAGTCTTCTATCAATGAGACGGCTGGGAACGAGATTTTGGTTTGTGAAGCATCACTTGAACCACTTTCGACAGTTGCCATGACAACAGACTCACCACACCAGCCCGGAGGAGCAGAGAGACGTTTGATCATGTCGATGCAGAGTGCCGGGGCTCGGTGCAGGCGAGCGTGTTGATGAATCTTTACGATTAATTCACATCGCAGAGTCTCGTCAGAGGGAACACACACTCAGAGGCTGAAGATGCATCATGATGGCAGTGCATCCATAATAACAACATGCCTGTGTGTGTGTGTGTGTGTGTTTCTCTTCCTGTGTGTCAGACTTCCTGAAGAAGAAGACGTGTGAGGTGCAGTCCTTCCTCAAAGCCATCCAGCTGTACAGACAGGACAAAGACAAATACGAGGCCTGGGACATGCTGATAGGAAGTGATGTCAGGGTACGTTGTGTAATCACATCCTCAGTAGATGTTAATTAACAAAAACAACAACGGTTCCTCTGAATAACAAATACAGCATCATCAGCAAAACTACACTTCAGGAACAGAGTTCATCTGTATATGTTTAAAGGAATAGTTCAACATTTTAAACTGTGTTTGGTTCCCTTCCAAAAGATAAGAGGACTTGTTTTTCAATCATTTCAATTTTCATGTTTTTCAATCTAAATAAGAATAAAGATGTAAAAAATTATCACTACCTCTAATATCAAAAATCATATTACAATTGTGACATCAGTCAAAATAATAAAAAGTAATCGCAATAAGAAATTTTTTCAAAATTGTTCAATTGTCCTAACGGCTGTAGAGAGATGAGAGGAAGCAGACGTCTCAGTGCAGATTTCTCCTCAACTCACCAAAACTATCTAGACAGATAAACAGAACTAAAGGTAAGCGGTTAGCTTCATCATCTGTTTCATTTCAGATCTTTAATCAGCTGCAGTTCAGAGATGAAACAATAGAAAAGCTTCCACTGACTGTTTACACTCTGCAGTCTATTTGCATGAATGGAACAAATCAGATTTTCGGCTCAGTTGCCTCCTCCCGTCCTGTGAGCTTTAATCCTCCAGCAGCAGAGAGAAGCTGAGGAGCTTCAGACTCTCCTCTCCTCTCCTCTCCTCTCCTCTCCTCTCCTCTCCTCTCCTCTCCTCTCCTCTCCGTTCTTCCGTCGTTCTTCCTGCTTGTTTCCTCTCTGTTGCCTTTAAAGCAGCAGGAATCCTCCCACGTAAAGTCGGGCTAAATGCTCCATTGTGTTGTTGTTCGCTCGCATTGTGTTTGTTCAAAATTAGTTGGAGGTGAGAGGAAGTTTGACTAGCTGCAGGAAGACACACACACACACACACACACACACTCACACACACACACACTCACACTATTTAAAGTCAATTTGCTTTAGCAATAAGTCAGACATTTCCTGTTTTTTCTGCGCTCCACACACGTGTAGTAAAAATACATACCAAAGTACTCACACTTGCACTCACTCACCGGCATTTTTTTTGTCTTGCTCATAGCTCTCTACTGACACACACACACACACACACACACACACACACACACACACACACACACACACACACACACACACACACACACACACACACGCCCACGAGTCAGAGTTAAGAAATGACAGGAATGAGCGAAATGTTTGCAGCAGAAACAAGTCGAAGTTTCACCTTAGCTGCAAAATTATAAATCAGTCGAGTTGTCAGACGAGACAAACAGTTATTTGGTTAGAAAATGTGTGTGTGTGTGTGTGTGTGTGTGTGTGCAGACTGTTCACTTTGTAATTATTTAAAGGGATAGTTCAGATTTTTTGAGGTGTGGTTGCGAGTCCAGTGAAGGAAGTGAAGTAGTCCTGCTTCTGCCGAAGAGGTTCTGCGTTCTTTGTTTCTTTGTCAGGTAGCACATTATGTCAGAAACTTTTTGTTTAACAGAAGGAGTAGATTGTAAATTCCTTAAAAAAGATTTCTTCTTTAAGACGTGTGGTCTGAGGACATTATGATGCCGACTGGCTGTGCTAACAGGTTGCAGAATTATTATATCCATATTTTAAACACGGATTGAACTCATTTCCAACATAGCAAGTTATGAACGAGTCATATAGACTCTGAGGACACCAGGACTCATTCCTGAAAACATGGAGCCCATTCTAAGACTATATTAATAACAATGTCCAAGGACTGATCTCACACATCATGTCACATGAACATCAGCTGATAAAACCTGGTGCTAATGTATGTAAATAAGTCTTTTCTTTTTTTAAATGTCCTAAGAAATGTCTGACGATGTTCATGTTATAACAAAATGTTTTTGAATATTTCAGATATTTTCTCATGAACTACTGCATTTTTCAATGAAGAAAGTCTGGTACATGTTTCCCATCACTGTCTGACTCAAAGTGTATTTTGATGCTGATCCAGCTCTGAGAGTTTTGTCTAGTCTCGGTTATCTCACCAAAGACGGATTAACAACAGGGCAAAGTGGCAAACTTCAGCGTTTCAACTATTCCACAAGTTTTGACATGATTCAGTATGTCTTCACAAAATGTAGCCTTTTTTTGTTCCAAATGCACATTATAAATTAAAATGGTAACAGCGTTAAAGTGTAGTTTATGAGGTGCTGATCCGGTCACTAGCCCCCAGTTTGGAGGACGGCTTTACTTTGCTGTCAGACAGACTTTACTGACGGGAAACTGCTGTTATATAAGCCAAATATCTCTCTCTCCAAACTCCATAGGCGAAATCAGTAATTTTACCTCACAGAACACAGGAGCTGCTGGTCTTCTGCTGCCTCCATCTGTTAGTTTGTTTTTTATTGTATGACTTTTAAAGCTTTAAAAGTTAGTTTTAGATTCACAGAAGCCACAAAATAACACAAACAAACTAACAGATTGAGGCAGTGGTAGACCAACGACTCCTGTGTTCTGGGAGGTAAAATTACTGATTTTTCCAATGGAGTTTGGTTGCTTTGGAGAGAGCAATATTTGACTTATGTAACGGCAGTTTCCTGTCAGAAAAGGCTGTCTGACAGCAAGGTACAGCAGTGAGAATATTCTTAATATTATAATTGAGGATCTGTTTTGTGGAAGAGTCAAAATGTGTCAAAGTCCAGTTTTAAGACCTTCGATATTTCAGTCACAGTCTGTTTACATAGTGCATATTCTCAACTTAATTTGTGTCTAATTAAACCCTGTAGTGCGTCAACCTGGTCCTGTATTTGACAAAATCAGACATCACTTTGGGTTTTGATAATCTGAGATATTTTCGACAGTTTAAGGGCAAAATGAAAATAATAATTCCAGTCGTGTTTGCGTGTTTGTAGGTGATGGCCAACCTGGTGATGGAGCAGCTGCTGCCGTCTCTGGAGAAAGACATGCTGCCTCGTCTCAAAGCCAAGAAGACGGAGAAGAAGAGAGTCTGGTTCGCTGTGAGTCTCTGACTCAATAGATTTATAACTGATGGTGCTGATCTGTTCTCGTCCGCGCAAACAAAACAAATGTTGGTAACACTTTATTTGGAGGGGCGTGCACAGGACTGTTGTCATTTGATCAGTTATGTCATTTGTAATGCAGAGTTGACATTGTTTGAGATGTCTTTGCTACAACAGCTTTACTTTAACCAAGTCAATAATGTCTTTATGTTATAAATGTTATTGATTAAGACAGGGGTCCAGACCCAGACCCAGACTGAGCCCACCAGAGACTGACAGTCTCATGCACACCCCTTCAAATAAAGTGTTACCACATTGTATTCATTTGCAAATTGCAGTATAAAGATCATCTGTATAAATGTACATTTCAGCTTCACACATTTAACTCCGTTAAATCTGATTTAACATATTATTCATTCATGCTTTCGGCTGTTAACTGAATTATTCTGTCGCTGCAGTCAAACTGACTAAATGAAGTTTCTCCATATGAAGATTTATTTAAGACTTTATTTATTGAAATGGGTCAAATTCTCTGGTTGTCCTCAGACGGTGGAGGCGGCCTACATCCTGGTCCAGGAGCACCTCCTGGATGGGCTCTCGGCTCTGAAGGAGGAGTGTCGGACGTCGGTCCGGCAGCAGGAGGTCCTGATCCACTCTGACATGGACCAGATCCTCGAGTCCAGACGGCAGCTGGAGGAAAAAGTCAGAGGTGACATTCTTCTTCTTCTTCTGCTTCTTCTTCTTCTTCTCCTTCTTCTGTTGGCCTCGGTGTGACTGATACTGAGCGCTGTCACACACAGGATGAGCTGCATTCCTCTGTGATAAATGTGGATGAAACTGGCTCTGAGCGCTCACATGGAGAGATCAGGGGCCAGATGCATAAAACACTGAGCGTACACAGAGTTTCAGTCATGAAAGACCGAAATGTGCAGATGTTCTTCTCATCAGATTTATGAAGCTGTGAATTCGTCTGGTTCTGTTTTATAAATCTGAATCATCGTGGAGCTGGACACAAATGTGCAGGAGCCTCATTTCACCTCTCATAGTTCCCCAGAAATATACTGTATGTTGAAACCCCCTGCACCACCTCCCTCCACCCCTGCACCACTAATTTATCACATGTTAATCATCACTGCAGTGAATAATTATTATTAAAGGTGCAACATGTAAGAATTTTAGTTTAAACATTCAATATTAAAAAATTATAAACAGAGTGTGAAGAAATAACAGTTTTGATGTTATGAAAAAGACGTCTATTGTGTTGCAGAGATATCTACTGAAGTTAGCATGCTAACTAGCTAGCCTCGGGTCGTCCTGTCTTGTGATACCACTTTGTACCTCAAGGGGTGATAGTGAGTCACTGTAGCAGCACAGTAGGGATGAATGATTTTGAAGAAATAAAGAATTTTTTTAAGTCTAGAGAACGATGTGTTGGCCAGGACACGTCTGCAGCACCACAATATTTCATTTAAAACGGTGTTTCGACAAACATTTCACCTTAAACAAATATTGTGCATCCTACGATTTGAAAACTGCAGCAGACCATATCGCGATTTCCATAAAATTTAAATGAATTCTTCAGCCCTACTGCACAGAGTCCTCAATCAGCACCTTTATTCATATATTTATAGACCGAATCACTGTGACGTCACGCTTCCGACAACAACCACTTCCAGTTAGACAGTAGGGAGTTAACTGGAATCACTGGTCACTTTTCCTGGTCCGGCCGTATGCACTGGGAGGCTCCTGAGCTTGGTTCTGATGCCTCCTCATCTGGATCTGGCTCTGGTGCCCATTCTGGCATCGCTCCCTGCCAGCATTTCTTGCTGGGTCCCCCCAATCCAAAACCTCCTCCTGCCCGAGGTCCAGAGCTTTTATGGTTGCGGCATAAACACCAACACTCCCCTGGTTCTCTTCACCACTATCTGCACGGCTAACTGAGCGAACTACCTAAAGACAGCTGTAGGAGCCAAATATGTTGTTGAAATCATCCAAAGATTATTGTTGTTCACTGTTTGAACACTGGGTGTCGCTGTAACACTGTTTTACGTGCTCAGGTGTAAACGTAGGGAGGATGCTGTCGATGTCAGGTGTTTGACCCAGCAGGGTTTCTGACCGCTGCTGTGCTGAAATGTTTGTGTTTTGGTTTTTAATGGAACTAAAATGGAAATTGTTTGCGTTTATGCATGCAGGAAGAAATAAAGTGTTCTGCTGCAACGAAGAACAGCCTGTGGATTAAATTAGGAAGCGTCACGCAGCGGTTACTCTGCTGACATTACTGCCCCCATTTGTCTGAGTATGAAATCATCAGGGGGTCAGTTCTTACATGTTGCATCTTTAAACATGAATGAATATTTTTCCTCTCATATTGAAATAGATTTAACAAAACCTTCAATTTAGGATCAAATGATCTGACAGCGACATGATGGCTCAAAATGTTCAAGATCAAATCATTACTCGTAAATAATTAAATGCGAGATTTTACAGACTGTGACATTTGACAGGATGGTGTGTAGACTGACAGAATAACAAAACAATCAGTGAGTATAACAACCCGCTGATGTTTTACTGTAAGGTTTCATCTCTCACCTGATATTTCATGCTCACCTCATTTCTCCTGCAAATATTTTTTGAAAACTGTGTGTAAGCTGTTCTGATGTCTGTGTGAGGCGACACTTCTTCACCCTTTTTGTGCAAACGTATAAGTTCAGGTTGTTCTGACACCGATTTCTGTCTGCAGCCAAAGTATCGGAGCCCGCGGAGAAGCTGTGCTCGGAGTCCGTGCAGCCGTACCTGGGCTCGGTGCTGGAGGAGCTGATGGAGCCGATCAGCTCTGGTTTCCAGGAGGGACGACAGCTGAGTGAAACTATGATGGACCACGTGTGTCAGGACGTCCTGCTGCAAGGAGGCAACGAGCAACTGAAGAAGGTCAGTTCATAATAAATATCAAAAACCAAACCAAGACCTGCTGCACTTCAGTCTGTTTAAACTCAGTATTTCTGCACAGGAGCAGATAAAAGATAAAAGATTCACACTGATTGTGTGAATAATCCAGAGCCTCTTAAAGACTTCATCAGTTATAGTTTTAGAATCTCTACAGTCATATTTTGAGTGCAAAAATGAGATGAAACAGAATAATTTTTAAAAAAATGTAAATTTTCTGTAGATGGTGATATTGTTTTTGCAATTCGTTTCAGCACGTTAATCGTGTAGTGAAAATCTGATTTTGTGACAGCTCTATTTCCAACTTGTGCGATCCAAACATTTCCAAAAACTCTTTTGGAAATAACAACTTATTTTCATAGTCGATCAATCTGTTGATTATTTACTTGACTAATCGATTAGTTGTTTGGCCTGTACAATTTCAGAAAATGGTCTAGTTTTGTTCACAACCCAAAAATATTCACTTTACTGTCAGAGAGAAAAGAAACAGAAAATATTCTCACATTTAAGAAGCTACAATCAGAAAAATGAATTAATACTTGGCGATTAATTTAATAACTGATTAAGATTTGATTATTCAAATAATCTTCACAGCTCTAGAATACATCTATCTAAATATTCGGCTCCAATCTCTACTTGTTGGCATTTAGCCTCTCAAAGCAACATTTTCACTCGTTCTCCCTCCTGATGCATTAAAAGGGAGACACTAACCTGTATAAACGGGGCGGTCGAGCAGATTTTGTTGGAGGATCTTTTTTTTAGGGCGACGACATTAAAAGCTTCATTTGAAAACCTCAATAGAAGCTTTGAATGAAGAAAAATGACATTCAGCACAGCCTCAGTTCTGTAAACCTCCTCCTCTCCATCTCAGGCTCTCGCTAACATGGCGAGACCGAACCTGCTGAGCTGCTACCAGAAGATGGGCTCGCTGCAGGAGAAACTGCAGCACCTGCAGGAGAGGTTCGGTTTCTCAAACATCACAGGAGTCATTCACAGCGCTCAGATCGACCTGCAGCAGGTACAGCTGCACTCTCTCTCTCACACACAGACACACACAGACACACACACACTCACACACTCACACACAGTACTCATATCTGATTATTTTCATTCACTTTTCCTCTGGTTCATCCAGCAGGCTCAGCTCTCATGTTTCTGCTCAGGCTGAGGGGGCGGAGGGAGGAAATCTCTGTCTGACTCAGTTTATTGTAACATTTATGACACACTTGTGATTGTAATGTTTCAGTACATTGACTCAGTTTTTCAGAGTTAAAACGATTAAAAATCTCCGCTGTGTGAACACATCATGAGTCAGATGTGAGCGGTTCATGATTTTTCACACTGATGGGATTTCCAGCTGTTTGCATGATGGGTTTTTTTTTCCTGCTCTGTATTTGGGGCATTAAATCTGATCTCA
>JAJHUR010096483.1:0-10890 GCA_027495735.1 Lutjanus campechanus
TGTCATGATTTAGACTTTTTACCTCATAATAACTTTTTATTTCGTGATTATGACTTTTTATGTCATAATTTAGACCTTTTCCCATAAATTAGATTTTTTACCTCGTTATTATGACACAAATTATGAGACAAAAATCTCATGATCATGACTAACATGGGTACATTTTTTCAGTCATTACGTAAAAATGCTTCCTTAGTCAGTGGATGTTTCATGTATCTAACACGCCGGATATGTGTGTGTGTGTATTGTGCGTGTGTTGTGTGTGTGTGTGTATTACCATAGACTGTATTACGCAGCAGCAGCAGCAGTATGACAGCAGCAGGCGGCTCGTTACTCAGAGGAGAGCTGAGAGGCAGCGTGCCTTTCTGTCACAGTTAAAGGTTGGTGGAATATTGCGACAGGTTATTAAGATGGGAATGGAAAACAGATCACTATTCACAACCTCTGTGTGGTAGGAACAGGAGCGTATTTCTATGGATTGACTTAGCAGTGTGGCTGAGCTGGTTCCTACATGACGTTGATGTCAGTCTTCAGACGGTTGACATGACTTGAGTGTGAGTTCAATATTGTGGGCTAACAGTCGTTTACCTTTTCCATTGAGATGAAGTCCATCCCGTGCGAAGAGGTCGGGTCCCTTCCAAAAAACATGGAAGTTATCAACAAAAGGAATTCCCATCATACAACACAGTTTTTTAAGCCAAATATGCAGTTGGCGCATCCGGCTGAATTTCACATCACCGAACCGAGGAGAGGGCAGAGGTCTGGATATAACACACTGTCTGCCAGACTCCAGGACAGTGTCAATCAGAGTTTTTAAGTCATCCTTAAGCTTTTCTGATTGTTGCAGCTTGATATCATTCGATCCCACATGTGCAACTACTGTGGATGCAGAGGGGTTATCCCGCAGCAGCTCATGGAGCTTTGAGGTAATGTGGAGAACCTGAGCCCCCGGATAACAAAAAGTTTCCGTGTTGGGACAGTAGACGTGTCGAACCATGGAAGAGCCCACAATAAGACAGGAGGAGGAGGAGGATTCGTTGATGGAAGACCTGTGATTGGTTCAGTCTCACGGTCCGCCACAGATTCTCTAAAAGCTTAAATTAGAGGCATAGAGGAGGTGCAGCAGTGTAGCTCTCTCTCAGAATACCTGATTTACAATATGCTTAAAGGTTTTTATGAAATTATTTCTCAATTATACCAAAACAATGTTGCCTACTGGAGCTTTAACTGAATGGTTTCTAATAATATTGCCTAAGGGGAGCATACAGTATATAAAGTGAATAGTATTGGCCCAAGCACTGAGCCTTGTGGAGCTCCATAACTAACTTTACTGTGCACAGAGGATTAATCATTAATGTGTACAAACTGAAAGCGATCTGATAAATAGGATTTAAACCAGCTTAGTGCTGTTCCTTTAATGCCAATTAAATGTTCTAGTCTCTGTAGTAAAATATGGTGGTCGATCGTGTCAAATGCTGCACTAAGATCTAACAGGACAAGTACAGAGACAAGACCTTTGTCCGACGCTAACAGAAGGTCATTAGTTACTTTCACCAGTGCTGTCTCTGTGCTATGGTGCACTCTAAAGCCTGACTGAAATGTCTCGAATAATTAATTGCGATGCAGAAAATCACACAGCTGATTTGCAACAGTTTTCTCAAGAATCTTAGAGAGGAAGGGAAGGTTGGATATGGGTCTATAGTTGGCTAAGACCTCAGGATCAAGAGTTGGCTTTTAAGTAATGGTTTAATTACAGCTAATTTAAAGGACTGAGGTACGTAGCCTGCAGACAAAGATAGATTTATCATATCTAGTAGAAAAGTGCCAACTACGGGCAGACTTTCCTTAAGTAATCTAGTCGGAATAGGATCTAGGAGACAGGTGGTTGGTTTTGATGAGGAAATTGTTGAGGTTAATTTTGGAAGATCAATGAGAGAAAAGGAGTCTAGATATACGTCTGAGTTTGCAGCTACCTTTAAGGTTTCCGTGTTAGGGAATAAATTAATATCGGTAGGGGGCATAAGTTGATCAATTTTGTCTCTAATAGATGTAATTTTATCATTAAAGAAGCTCAAAAAGTTATTACTGCTGAGAGACAGAGGAATACATGGTTCTATAGCGCTATGACTCTGTGTCAGCCTTGCTACAGTGTTAAAAAGAAACCTATGGTTGTTCTTGTTATCCTCTATTAATGATGAGTAATAGGCTGCTTTAGCATTGCAGAGGACATTCCTATAGGTTTTAAGACTATCTTGCCAGGTTATTCGATTTTCTTCCAAATTGGTGGAACGCCATTTCCTTTCTAGTTTTCGTGATGCCTACTTTAACTTACGAGTTTTGGAATTGTACCAAGGGGCTTGCTTTCTTTGTTTTATAAACTTCTTTTTCAGGGGCGCAATAGAATTAAGCGTTGTTCGCAAGGATCCTGCAGCATGATCAACAAGATGATCAATTTGGGAGAAATTACATAAGGTGTTATCAGAAACATGACATTGAGTTAAGAGCTAAGGGAATCTTTTCCTTAAATGAAGCTACAGAACTTTCAGAAAGGCATCTAGTATAATAATTTTTAGGAATTGGTGCCTAGTCTGGTAGTAAGAATTCAAATGTTATTAAAAAATTATCCGATAAAAAAGGATTTTGTGGATATACTATGAAATGATCAATTTCAATGCCATAGGCAAGAGCAAGGTCGAGAGTGTGGTTGAAACAGTGTGTGGGCTTATGCACGAACTGACTGAAACCAATTGAGTCCAGTAATGACATAAACGCAATGCTAAGGATATCATTATCAATGTCAACATGAATATTGAAATTTCCTACAATGATAACTTAATAATATGGGCCTGGAGCTCGGTACACAACAGCAAACATAACTGGCTGTAATGTTTTCCATTTTGGATGTGAAATACTCAGAACAAGGCTTTCGAATGAGTTATAATTAAGTTTAGGTTTGGGACTGATTAATAAGGAGGAGTCATAAATAGCTGCGACTCCACCTCCTCTGCCAGAGCCTCGAGGAATGTGAGTATTAATATGACTGGGGGAGTAGCTTCATTTAAGCTAACATATTCTCCAGGACCTAACCAGGTTTCAGTAAGACAAAATAAATCAATATGATAATCAGAAATTAGTTTGTTTACCAATACAGCCTTAGATGACAGAGATCTGGGGTCCGTTTCACAAAGCAGGTTTAGTGAAAACTCTGAGTTTGTTAACCCTGAAATGAGGGAAACTCTGAGTTTTCCGTTTCAGAAAGGGAGGTAACTCAAACCAGAGAAAGAGGGGTAACTCTAGCCTGTTTCACAAAGAGAGGTAACTCAAGCTCTCGGTCAGTTACCGCAGTAACAGACTCTATGAATCTAACCTGGTCGGGACCAGGTTTTTCTCAATGAACCCTGAGTATCTCTCTGTCTCCGCCCTCTTTCAGCCACACACGCTAGTTGATTTCCTCATTCATTCATTCAGTCAGTCAGCAGGTGAGTTTAGCCTCGTTCTTAACGATCCAGTGGATGAAGGAGCAGCATTACTGCGCAGAGAATTAAATATTCGTCGGGAGATTGTTATCAGATGTTGTAGATGTTCAGATATTATCTTTTTGAGCGGTACCGTTTCACGTCACAGTCCATAATCTACATACACAACCTAATCCGTCCTTACATTTGCAACATTTCCAACCGCAGTCATGCTCTCACATCCCATCAGATATTGTGTGTTGCGCTGCGGTTCTTTGCAAATGGAAGTTTTTTGTATAATGTCTGAGATGCAGAGTATTTAAGTAAGGCAACTGTATGCAGGGTGGTCAGAAAAGTGCGCCTGGCCCTGAAACGGCTTTTGAATGAATGAATTAATGAATTTATGGTTTATTTCGGTTACAATCTACAGTACAAAACTTGAACTGTGTGCAGTCAGCTAACAAAGAATTATTATACATGTTTGCACTAAACATTTTCTCACAATTTTTTTTTAACAAACGCTGTAACCGAATAAGGAATAGGCCGAAGCCGAGGCTTTTACCCATCGTTTTCCCTGGACATAAACCTGTCAGAGCCATCAAGGAGGAGTTCCACAGGATTGCACCTAAATGAAATAACTTAATAGGCTACCATTCAAACAGTTTTCCCCTGTAATATTATTGTGATTGCAGGACTACATTTAAACTTGTGCACTGACCCGGGCAGCAATGTTCTCCCACGCCGTCGCCCTCTCTTTTGCAGTTGCAGCGGTGTTGCACTTTTTTCTAAAAACGTGTTAAACTCACCATATGAGCGCATTAAGATTTCCAATTCAAGTGGGGTGAAAAACAACGCCCTCCACTTCCCCGTTGCCATGGTGACTCGTCAAATTGGGGCTCCATTGATGCTGGCTTTTTATCGTTGTGGTGCACGCGCGTAACTCCAGGTAAACTACTCCGAGTTGATTAAACCAACTCAAATCAGCGGTTCTGGAACCGAAAACTCAGAGTTTCTTATCTCAGAGTAGATCAACTCAGAGTTCAGGGTTACACTCAGTTTGTTGAACCTGCTTTGTGAAACGGACCCCTGACGTTTAAGAGTCCACATTTGATGTTTATATTTTGTTGTAGTTTCGCACTGGTGAGAGTGCCTTGTGTTTTTATGCCCCTAAACTGTGGAACTCTTTGCCTTTGCACATTGGACCAAGTCCAATGAGACATTATTTATTAAGGTTTCAAAAACAGCAATTAATTAAATTTTTGTATCCTGGTAAAAAAAATAAGGAGACTGTTATTTAAAAAATATACATTTTCTTTATTACAAAAATAGACTTTAAAATCCTAAAATTAATCTGAGATTTCGTTACCAGCACAGGGGGGAAGGGTGCCAGGGGACCCACAAGTTGGGAGAAGTGGGGGGAGAGAGAGAGTGTGCTTCACCACCACCTGTGTCATGCAACGTTCGCACGTAGCACTGCAAAACAAAAACACACACAATGAGCAAGACACAACAGATTAGCATGCAGTAAAAAATGACACTCACGCTCGCTGTTAGAAGAATAGCACACGGGTTAGAAACACAATGAAAGGCATGCAGGACAAACCGGAGGAAAAGGTGAGCCCTCCACCCAATCACCCACACCCGTAGGGACTAGCGACCCGACCAGCCTGCTGCTAGCAAGAACCCAGAGATACAGACTTTCAAGCAGTTGGTTTAGCAAAAGAAGAGTAAAAGAAACACTTTGACCACCAGTCAATGGGATATGACTCAGGCCACTGTTACAGTAACACAAAAATAACTTAACTAACAAAATAAGATCAAAAAGAGAAACTACTTACACACAAAATCGAGTACAAATTACGATAAATAAACACCTAGACAAATTATACAACAAATCATTAAGGGACAAAAATAGCAGTAGCAACAGAGCTCCTCCTGATAAAAACAAAGAAAAACACAAGATTAACTTCAGATCTGAACAACGGTGGGTAAACTGGACTCCTAGGAGCTATATTGCGTTACCTCAGACCAGTACCACGGGGCTAAATCATCCGGAAGCCATCGCCACGTTACTTTGTTCCTATTATGAGAAGTGCACGTCAGTACTAACAATCTGTACACGAACCATAGTTACCATATGAGAAGGGCATACCTTTAAGCTCCAAGTTACATGCAACCAGGGCACATAAGCACGCCGCACTTGTCGGCCTATGTGTGTGCTGTATGTGTGTGTAGGGAAGGCTAGCGCTAACACCGGCCGGCTCTAGAAGGCCCGCAAACAACACCTGCAAGAGGCCAGCGACATCCTATTCAGTCAACATACAAATACCTCTACACAGAAACCAGGTAAAAACATACCTTAGTCTGATGTTCACCCTTCGACAGCAGTAACAAGGTCAGCAAACAGTGAGGCAGCGCTCACCTGGCTAACTACGACTCCTTTTAAGGGGAGGCTAGATTGGAAACAGCTGATTTCTGTTTACTTCCTGTCTAGGGCTGCGGGGCGGGACAAACAGGGGAAACACCACTCACTACATTCTACCCCCCACTTTCTATCGGCGCCCCGACGATAAACAGTAAATGGAAGGCTGAGGCAATTAGTTCCAAAGCCTGGAATTAGCAGATATATTACCTGACCCAGAGGCCTGAGAAGTTGCAGCCCCTGCACCCCTTCTTGCCACTGTCATGGGAAGGTTGTAAGGGTTGGTGTGCCTCCCTGCTGTCCCACACTGGCTCCTACGGAGGGGGCCTTCCGTTAATCCACTACTGCTTGTGCCTTCCATAGGATCAGCAGCATCGATGGCTGGAAGAGGGGCCACAGCAACAGTGGGCTCTTCTGGCCTACATTGCTGGAGAGGAGAAACAGATGAATCAGGAGTAAGGGTAGCCGTTCCTTCCCCCATCGATGGGGGAATGATCCACCACTCACCACCCAGTTCCTCCTGTTCATCACTGGTGGTGGTGTGTCTCCCTGTTTCCACGTGGTCTGGCCTACGGGGCAGAGGAGAGGTTAGGGGAGCTGGTCGCAGCAAAGTTAGATGGACATGCTTTACCTTTCCTGGATTATCCAGAGGTGCAATGGAGTGTACCGCTCCCCTGAGGAAGTCAACCAGCTCACAAGTGAATTCCTTGAGTATCAGCTGGCCGAGAAGGGAGAGAGTGAAGAGGGGGAGAAAGACGAGTCAGCAGTGGTTTCGCTGGAGAAGCACTGGGCCAGCGTTCTGAAGGACACCAAGCCAACCTCAACCTTCAGGAAGCTCGTTTTGACCCTGTTGTCTTTCCCTTGTCCTCCATTAGAGGCTCAGCAGGTTCTTACTCAGGCCCTGGAGAAAGCAGATGCCACATTCTCTGAGAGTGAAGCCTTAACAGAAAGCAAATGTGACGTCACATCCGACAGCCTTCTCTCTGACAACAAGGACTCCCCATGTCACCTTAAAGGAGAGAAGAATGGTAGTCCATCGGGACTGAATGGACTTCATATGAAAGTGAAGCCATGTGAAGTCCGCCTTAGAAAGATGAATGAGCTAAAGAATGAACACTACGCCTTGGGGAAAGAGGAGGCCATTAGGGGAGGCTTTGGCTGGCAGAGCAGCTTGCGCCAGAAGCCACAGGCCCGTACAGTGTTTCAGGCTGGTGTTCACAACTGGTCCAAGCCCGTAGATCATGAAAAGGACAACAATAAGGAGTCCCAAGATAAGATGGCAGAAGAGACATCACCATCCGGTAAACCCACTCCAAGATGAAGACGGAAACATGCCTACCAGGATGGGAAAGGGTTTCTGTCAGGAGAACTCGTGTGGGGGAAAGTGAAGGGGTTCTCCTGGTGGCCCGGGATGATGGTGCCTCGGAAAACCAAGTCATCTCCACCGGGTATGCGGAGGGTGGAGTGGTTCGGAGACGGGATGTTCTCAGAGATCTATACAGAGGGTCTGCTGCTATTTAATGCCTTCACCAAGTGCTTCTGCAAGAATTCCTTCGCCAGCTTGCCCATCTACAAGGAAGCCATCTACCAGATCATTGAGTTGGCAGGTGAACGATGTGCAAAGTCCTTTTCTGAGGCAGAAGGAAATAACGAAAAAGAGCTGAAGCTGATGTTGGACTGGGCTTTTGAAGGATTTCTGCCCACAGGACCGGAAGGATTCCTACCTCCTAATTCAGCTCCACAGCAGGATTCTCCTGAGTCCTCTCTGTCTGACTACAAGCCTCCAGCAAAAAGGAAATATGTTTTTAAAAATAAGGCACCCGCCATCACCTACCTACAGCAGAGAATTAATAACTGAAAAGGTCAAACAGAAAGGCAAGACTATCGAAGATGTTTGTTTGTCTTGTGGAACATCTGAGATTGAAGTGTCCCACTTGTTTTAAATAAGTGTGATTTGACTATGTATGCAGATGATTGCACCATGTACTATGCTTCACCTTCTTGTGATGAATTGAATAATACCCTATCATCAGAACTTAATGTCATCTTCAATTGGATAGAAACGAACAAACTCAAATTAAATATATCAAAGACAGTCTCTATAATATTTGGATCTAATTATTATATGGCAAAGAATCCAATTTTGAATTTACAAATAGATGGTCAATTGATTCAGCATGTAAGAAAAGCAAAGCTACTGGGTCTCTGGCTTGATAATACTTTGTCTTGGTCTGAACATGTAAATAAGATTGTTCTGAAGATGGGAAGAGCAGTTGCTATTATCAGGAAATGTGCACCTCTTATTCCTTCATCACTGCTCTGTCAAACAGTTCGTTCTCTGGTTTTGTGTCATCTGGATTATTGCTCGGTTATCTGGTCATCCGCGTCTATACAGTTAATAAGAAAATTACAAGTGGCACAAAACAAAGCCGCCAGACTTATTCTCAACTGTCCCCCTTTGACGAGTGCAATTGATATGCATAGCAAATTGGGTTGGCTCTATGTTGAGAAAAGAATTTTAATGAATTTACTGGTCAATTTTTATAGTGTGGTGAAAAAACGATCTCCACATTTTCTTGCTCAAAATATAATTTATACCAATGAAATTCATTCATACTCCACAAGAGCTGCCAGCAATGAGCATATAATTCTGCCGTGTCCTAAATCCAATTTTTTGAAGAAATCAGTCTTGTATAGAGACATAAGTTTATGGGATCTACTCCCAAGATATCTTCATGAATCCAGAGATAGGAATAGTTTCAAGAGAAAATTGAGAGCACATTTGACGATAATTTGAGTTAATTCATTTGTTATAACTCTGTCAATTATTTTCTCTGCTTTTATCTTTTCTTGTTTTAATATACTGTATTTTTCAATTATGTATTCTTGTTTGTATACTTTTTGTATTATGTTGTGAGTGTGGACCCCAGGAAGACTAGCTGTGCGTCCAGGCGTCAGCTAATGGGGATCCACAGACAAATAAACAAATAAGTGTCACACCCGTTGTTTGAAGGTGGCCTTTGTCTAAAATGCAAGGTGAACTTCACTGAGACGCTGTATCGCTACGATAAAGATGGCTACCAGTCGTATTGCACCGTGTGTTGTGCCGGCATGGAGGTCATTCTGTGTGGCAACGCCAGCTGCTGCAGATGCTTCTGTAAGGACTGCCTGGACATCCTTTGACAAGCTGAAAGATGTTGATCCCTGGAGCTGCTACATGTGCAAGCCGGAACAGTGCGGCGGAAACCTGATACTCAGACCAGACTGGAGTGTGAAGGTTCAAGACTTCTTTGTCAACAACAGCGCCATGGAGTTTGAGCCTCACAGAGTTTACCCCTCCATCCCTGCTTATCACCGCAGACCACTCAGCGTGCTCTCGCTTTTTGACGGCATTGCAACAGGATACCTGGTGCTCAGAGACCTGGGCTTTAAGATTGAACGCTACATCGCCTCAGAGATTTGTGAGGATTCGATCACTGTGGGGATGATCAAGCACGAGGGAAAGATTGAATATGTTAATGTTGTTCGTCCTCACAAGGAAGCATCTGGCTGAATGGGGTCCGTTTGATCTTCTGATTGGAGGCAGTCCGTGTAACGACCTGTCCATGGTCAACCCTCTTTGAAAAGGATTAGTTGAGGGCACCGGAAGGCTCTTTTTTGAGTTCTACCGCATATTGACCATGTTGAAGCCGAAGGAGGATGACGACCGGCCGTTCTTCTGTTCTTCTGTTCTTCTGCCCACGACAAGTTTGATATCTGCAGATTCCTTGAGTGTAATCCGATTCTCATCGATGCAGTGAAAGTGAGTCCTGCTCACAGAGTGCGCTACTTTTGGGGAAACCTCCCTGGCATGAACAGACCTCTCGCTACATCTCTAGATGACTAAGTGGCCCTCCAGGACTGTTTGGAAGTTGGACGCACAGCAAAGTTTGACAAAGTCCGCACCATCACAACAAAGTCTAACTCTATAAGACAGGGCAAGCACGGGTCACTACCTGTCAACATGAACGGCAAAGAGGACTACCTGTGGTGCACCAAAATGGAACAGATCTTTGGCTTCCCCAAACATTACACAGACGTGAACAACATGGGCCGGATGCAGAGGCAGAAGGTCCTGGGTCACTCCTGGAGCGTCCCCGTTATCCGTCACCTCTTTGCTCCGCTGAAGAATTATTTTGAATGTGAATAACGGCTGTGAACCGAATCTTCGCTCTTATATCAGAGCAGCAGTGGTAAACCTCCTGCCTTATCCTGCCGACAACGCCAGATTGTGACCAGGGAGGGGGGGTAATTGATCTGAACCAACCCCAGACTACATGAACCCGACAACGCCACTCTGGGAATTTCACCCAGAGAATATACACTCGATATATTCACACACACAAGTCCTTTGATAAGAAAGGAGGAGCAGAGACGTGCATTTCAAGTCCAATGAGCCATTATTTATTAAGGATTCAAAAACAGCAATTAATTTAATTTTTGTATCCTGGTAAAAAAAATAAGGAGACTGTTATTTAAAAAATATACATTTTCTTTATTACAAAAATAGACTTTAAAATCCTAAAATTAATCTGAGATTTCATTACCAGCACAGGGGGGAAGGGTGCCAGGGGACCCACAGGTTGGGAGAAGTGGGGGGAGAGAGAGAGTGTGCTTCACCACCACCTGTGTCATGCAACGTTCGCACGTAGCACTACAAAACAAAAACACACACAATGAGCAAGACACAACAGATTAGCATGCAGTAAAAAATGACACTCACGCTCGCTGTTAGAAGAATAGCACACGGGTTAGAAACACAATGAAAGGCATGCAGGACTACCCGGAGGAAAAGGTGAGCCCTCCACCCAATCACCCACACCCGTAGGGACTAGCGACCCGACCAGCCTGCTGCTAGCAAGAACCCAGAGATACAGACTTTCAAGCAGTTGGTTTAGCAAAAGAAGAGTAAAAGAAACACTTTGACCACCAGTCAATGGGATATGACTCAGGCCACTGTTACAGTAACACAAA
>JAJHUR010096487.1:0-11707 GCA_027495735.1 Lutjanus campechanus
CTGTCATCTGTCTATCTTTGCACAAGTGTTGGTGACACATGGAGATGAGGGGGAGAACAGATTTTGGTAGTGATATACTGTTACCCTGTGACCTCATGTTAAAACTCTGTAGGAAGTCCAGTACTTGTGCTATTATGTGCAGAAAGTTTTTTTTCCATGTATGTTTTCAAACAATGGAGTAGTTTAGAGTTCCTGTATGTCTTGCTTGTAGGGCTGGTTGGTGATAAAATGTATTACTGTAGAATGTTTAATTTTAGTCTATTGATCGGCTAATTATCAGTAATTTTTAATTACCTATTTTTAATAAAGACCAAGAGAAAAAAGGTTTAATTTAATTGCCTTACTTTGCATTTACCACTTTATTTATCAAGGCACACAAGTAATAGACTAGGGCTGCGACTAGTGATTGTTTTCATTGTCGGTTAATCTGTTAATTATTTTCTTGAGTAATTGATAATTTGGTCTATAAAATGCCAGAAAATGGTGAAGAATGTCGATCAGTGTTTCCTGAATCCCAGGATGACGTCCTCAAATGTCTTCTTCTTTTTTTTTTTGGTCCACAACCCGAAGATATTCAGTTTACTGTCTATTAGGGCTGCACAAATAATCGCAATATTATCGAAATCGCAATATGACCATGTGCAATATCCAAAGTTCTGTGATGCTGCAGAGATGCCCTGGCCTAAAAATCTTGTTCTCTAGATATAAGCAAACATTTGTTTGGTACAGAACCCAGACAGATCACAACAAATGTCACATAATCACGATTTTAAGTGATTTTTCTTTTTCACTGAAAATAAAAATTTCAGTGCTATTGTAGCATGTAGGATTGGATTTCTTTTAGCTGGTTTTGGATCCAATATCAAATTGGTAAAATACACAAGTCTCATGTATCCTTTATATTCTCTCTCTTTTCTGTTAGTAATGTACAAACCACTCAACAATACAAAGCAAATATTAGGCATGCATGTTAATATCAACAACAACAGCCGATAAAGGCTTTAAAATGAAATATTGGCATCAACTTGAAATGATGAAACGACAGGCTGATGAAGTGAAGCTTTATTATAATGCATATATGATGTGAGTGTGTCTACAGTGCTGAGTTTTTTTTAAATGTGTGACACAGATAGTGAAGGTGCTGTTTGCAATGATTGTGCAACATCAGTCATGTGAGGAGAAGCTGAATCACATTCCTTCAAAACCACAAATCTAATTGTCCATCCAGAGAGCTGTCATCCCGATCATTACAAAGAATTTGCGAAGAACAAAGAGAGCCGGGCATGAGTGAAAAAACTGTCAGCTGTGGTTTTATTATTTTGCTCAATAATGTTTTTGTACACTTTGAAAAGCACTGTATTTTATGTCTGCATCAGCAGGCCATCATGAAAAGAGTAGGTATAATAATGTGTTAATTCCATTATAGGAGAGACTTGAAATTCTCTGCAGTTAAGTGGAAAAAAACATGCACATATCAGTGTTGGCATCACCCATCCACCTCATATAATACTTTTTAATTATTTAATAATTAACAAAGATGGTGGAAGCAACGAATAAGTTTCCAAGTTGAATTTTAGTGGTATAAAGGTCAGCATGATGGCATCAGCAAACTCTTTTTTGTTTATTTTCCCTGCATAAATCACATTCATTAAACTTAGTTTCACTCCATATTTTTCCCCTGGTCATCCACAACTGCCCTACAGTGACTTTTTGCCCCACAAGTGAAGCCTGCCCCACAGTTCTCACCAGAGTTGCTCACTTGTGTCCGTTGCCTCCATCCAGTGTTGTGATTTCAGGCTGGTCTTAGATATTGTTTTTCCAGATGATACTGTGGGCTCACATTTGCAGAGATTAAATCATAACCGCTCCTTCAGATTGTAAACATCTTCAGTCATGAATTGAGCACAGTCTTACTGTAATGTCTTGCCTGAAAGAGTGACAGCCAACAAAAGTCCAAGTTCTAACACCATGAAATGTAACTGAAAGGCCTCCTGTGCAGACCAACTGTGAGGCATGAGTCCAAATGATCAGGAGAATAATCCATAAGAGTGTCACGTTCTGTTTTGACTAGTTATTCTGAAATACGCTGATACCTGTCGTTACATTTGAGATCTGATAATATTAACATCAGCTTGCTGATGCAGTTTCATGTCATGGGAAGTAATTGTAACAACCAGTTCTGTATCTTAACTACCTAATTTACTGTAATGGTAGACAGATGTCAGCAAGCCCACTTAGTCTTATATTGAGACTGAGATTGCCACACACACACACACACACACATACACACAGTGTTGTGAACCAGTGGTGGAAAAAGTAGTCAGATCTTTTACTGAAGTAAAAAATACCAACACAGCAATGTAAAAATACTGTAACTGTAAAAGTCCTGCATTAAAAATCCTACCCAAGTAAAAGTCTAGAAGTACTACAAGCGAATGTACTTAAATATCAAAAGTAGGGATTCACCAATCGACCAGGCAGAGGCCGGAACTGGTCAGCGTCACATAGCTGATTCTGTCAAATTCACACATATTTCACACGATGACTGCGTCATGCATGCCATGACACAGACAGTAACGTCACAGCCACAACAGTGCTGGTCGCAGCCACACACACTCAGACACATGCTTGCATGAAGTTGAAGAACAGGATAAAGAGAAGACAGACAGTCTACAAGGAGACGGAGCAGCTGAGCAGCTGACGGCATCGCTGAATAACAGTAAACTCTTCAGGTCTTCAGGTTAGCTAGCAGCATACTGCTGCTCACAGACTGGCAGTTAAACAGTCAAACATTTTCTCATCCAAACTCACTGAACTTCCGCTTCTGTTTTTCTCACTGCCAGGCTTTACTACAGCATTGATCTGATTCTGATTCTGATTGCATTAGTCTCCAGTTTGTTTACATCTGCTTCCACGTGATATCACGTGAAGTCACGCTCCCAATGAGATCTTGCGAGATTGTGCTCCCTCTGGTACATAATCGTAACATAATAATGTAATAAGGCCTGGCTGTAACTGTAAAAGTTATGTAAAAGTCAGTGTTTTATAATGAACACCCAATTTAATTTTACATTAAAGAAAACTTACAAACATGTTTGTGTCAATTTTAGTTCTTAGAGAGACTGGAAATCAGAATTTCGAATCGAAATCAGCAGGTCAGGCCCTTTAAAAAAAAAAAAGGTTATTGAGTTGAAAATTACAATCACTGCATCTCTAATCAAAAGTAAAAGCACTCATTCTGCAGTAAAATGTCCCCTGTGACTGATACATTATTATGTATGGCGTTATTAGATTGTTAATATTGACACATTAATGTATAAACAGTATTTTACTGTAGCTGCTCAAGGTGGAGCTACTTTAACTATTTTATATCAGCCATGAAACACAGGTCTCACAATAAACCACAATAAAAGTGCCTCCAGTTATATTACTGTTTCAACTTTTAATTATCTTTAAAACCATGTTTCATTACAGTGCTTTGCAAAACTCACAGTAATTACTGTCCAGCATCAATCAAAGTTAGCAACATCTCCAACAAACAACATGGGTTTGTTTGTTCTGCATCAGTGAAAACACTAACATCGAGAAGGACATGATGCCTTTTCAGATTGTGGAAACGTTTTTAATCTAAAACCAGGTGAAATGATTTCAGTGTGTGTATTCAAACTTTCTGAACATTTTCATCCCACTTTAACAAACTCATGATAAAACTGATAACCTTGATAATTTTGGTCATATTTTCACCCCATTTCATCGCATTATATAAACAGTTAGCTAGTTTATGGAATGGAAATACTCTAATGCAAGTACCTCAAAATTGTACTTAAGTGCAGTACTTGAGTAAATGTAATTAGTTACTTTCCACCTCTGTTGTAAACAGGCAGATTGTCATTAAAACAGTCAGTAGCTCCAAGGTCACACAGTGTACAGCATGTTTGCACAGCACTTTATAAATCTGGGAAACACTGAGAGAGAGGTTGATGTCCTCTGTGTGTGTGTGTGTGTGTGTGTGTGTGTGTGTGTGTGTGTGTGTGTGTGCGTGTGTGTGTGTGTGTTTGCAGTAGAGAAAGAACAGGCTATTAATTATCACCCCTGATTCAGCACCAGCAGGCTAATGTAAGAGCACCATAACATCAGTAGTAACCAGAATACTTCTCTCTGCTTTCTCACTTTTTAAATCAACGTATCTGTGTTCAGTCTCATTGAAGGCTAATACACACGTTTTTGTTTCTCAGCGTTGGTGAGCAACACCTCAAGGGACCATTTAGGTAAAAATACAGTATATTAAATCTAGCATGAGAAATTGCTGCCTGACAAACCCTGATAATGTTTATTTTTTGCTTTGGCTGGTAGCTTAATGTACCCTACCAGTAGCCCTGGCAGGTTACCAGCCATCATTTAGAGGCTATTTATTGCCTCAATTCTGAAAATGTGGTCAGCTGTAAAATTTTGGCATTTATCACTCATTGTGGTCTGTATGTGAACAAGAGAGTTTGTATGCATTAATTAAACTTATTCCAACTGTCTAAAAACATCAGAGTTTTGCATTAGACATGGGACCTAATCAGCTACATGTAGGGAAAGCAGAAAGCTGCTGGCAGGGAGCTGGGGAGTGTTGGGATGAAGCATGTGTGTGGTAGAGAAAAGGGTTGCATATGGTTTTGATATTATGATTGACATTAGCTACGAAGCTAACTCAATGCTGCATTAACAGAGGGTTGGCTTCACAGCTAAAAACAAGCTTACAATGTGTAGGGTGATAAAAGCACAACACTCAACAGCAACATTCAGTGTCTGATCTGCTCCAACAAACAGGTTTTTCTGTCTCTTTTATGATTGTTTATGTCTGACATGGACAGAAGACAGAACAAGCTTCATCTCCATTTTCTTAGTTATTAAGGTGACGAGTCTCCATCCAATATGTGATGACAGTGATGACAGCAGCGGCTTAATTAATAGTTCAGAGATTTTCAACTCAAAGCGCTCCAAACAGCCGCACAAAAAAAAAAAAGTCAAAGTGCTCTGTCAAAAGACACCGGGTGCTGAGCCTTTTCTCCAGGTGGCCGCATGTTGCCACAGATGGTCTCTCCTCAATGAGAACAATTTAAAAAAGATGCTGCCACTCAGAAAAACACAGGCCTGTAAAATGGCCTCCAAGTTGTGGTAACATTAAAAGTGCTCAGAATACCAGTGTTAACTGTGGGTATTCGGTTTTGACACACCAGGACTTGAAATACAGGTATTTAGTAAATGTTTGTGCTCATATTAGTTTGCTCGACAGGAGATGGCCTGGTTGAGCTTCTAGACAGATTATGCTTTTGCTTACTTATAATTTGTTTTCAGTGAAGTGCGAGCTAACAAGTAGCCTAATTATACTGCCTTGTTAAAAGTTGGGGTAGTCCTCCAAACCATCTCTGAAATGAATCATCTGGTGTCTTACAGATATTTTGGCTTTTTGAAGTATGTATACATTGACCTTCTCAACCCCTGGAGTGTTGTTAGTGTTTTCTCAGGAAGATAGATATGCAAGGTATGCATCAATGGAGCCATAGCCAGAAAAACATATAGCGGCATGAGGAAATGCATGCTCTCTTTGTTCATGGCAGAGGCTGATGAAGTGTTTCCAAACTAATGGGCCCTTTCTTTTTTCCCAAAATGCAAGATGAGTTGAACCTCATGATGGGACATAACAGATCAGTATATTTTCTTATGACATACAAACAACCTACTTAATGTGAGGTCACTCATCCCTGTGTTGATAAAACATTTTTTACCGTTTAAAGATGGCAGTCATCTGCCACATTGAAAAAAAGCTCCAGTTACAATTTATATGTAGACATCTTTAATGCTAACACTTAATATTTTGCCCATGTTTAAGCTTAAGTCACTTTCCCGGTTGGGCGAGGGTGGGTTGCTTGCCCAAAGTCACTTTTTACTTGCCCTAATACAAATTGTTAGGGGTTATTAAGTAACAACAAAAGCCCAGTTAATTGTCATGTTTAATTTAGGGCTGCAATGTGTATAACATGTTAGAAAACAGTGAAACATGTCTGTCCCAGTTTCTCATGTCTATTTAATGTCTCGTTTTCAGTCCAAACTCCAAAGATATTCAGTTAAAAATGATAATAGTGAAAAGCAGCCTGAAAACAGCATTTTCTGCTTCTGATAATCACTTTGATGATTAATTTATTATCAAAATAATTTAATAGTTTAATTCTTTTTCACCACTTGCCCAGTTGGCATAGCTAGTGTAGCATATTATGGTAAAGAGGAACACATATTGATGGGTAAACAGATTTCGACACAGCACCTGTTGTCTTTGCCCACAGCAGCACAACAGTAATACCATTATTATTCTATGTCACTTTGCCTACATTTGTCATACTGAGATAGAAACTCTGTGAAATGCAGCACGCCTGCCATGACTTCTGTCTTCACAAATTGATCAACATGAGCTTTCATTTTATTCCAATATTTCTTTTTTCTCGCCATGCTAGCTAACTTGTGGCATCAGGCATGTGTCTGAAGAAAAGCACAAGACTTTAAAGATGGCACAGCGTAGCTTACTGGCCGTTAAAAAATGTTTTAATCGAAAAATCAAATCAAATCGGGACCTTAAAGTATCTATAGATTATATGTTTTAGCATTGACATCATAGTTAGCAGTGGTGTTGTGTATGGGACTGGATCTGGTTCCAATTCAGAACTGTTTCATCCTCGACTGTATCATTGCAGCTGAACAGTATTGTTGTGACTGATGGTGTCTTTCCGAGTGTGGACCACCCATGTACAATACTTGAATCAGGCCAGAGGACATCAGCTTCATCCAGAGCTCATCAGCCTGGCTCTGGCCCACGAAGCGGACAGCCTTTCTCACTGTTCAGCCAGGCATACACGGGCGGCAATGGAGCAACGCAAAAAGGGAGAGAGTTTGGGAGAGAGGTCGAGTCGAGGAGAGAGAAAGGAACAGTGGGGGGAGGGTGGGAGACTATTAAAGGGGGAAGGAGAGCAGAGGGAGAGTCTGAGGGGGTGGAGGGAGACGGTGATGAGATAGTGATGGATTTTGAGTAGGAGGGAGGGGAAAACACAGCGAAGCTATTACTACAGTGACTGTTGTTTTCAGAGAGGGATCTGCTTGTTTTAGTCTGTGAGAGGAGGGGCTCTTTTATAGCTTCTGGTTTACTCTGTGCGTGTGAGAGAGAGAGCGAGAGAGCAGTAACACTGTTTGAGTAGATGGGAGTGTGCAGCAGTGTAGTTATTCTACTGTTTTAGCGTTGGGTTAAAAGCCCACTGTGAGATGTTTCTGTCCAAAGCCAGATCCCATTAGAAAAATTTAAGATCTCTGGGCACGCTTTTATCTTTGAGCTTTCTGTGTGGACTTGGCACAGATGTAGCAGTAATACTGTTTTTACACCAAAATTAGCACGTAAATGCAGTTTGAAAAAAAAAAAACGTAGTTAAACCCACTAAAAACAGGTGATTGACCCTTTTTGCAGTTGCCAGTAGACCTGTTTGCCTTTCTGTTATTTTTTCTGAGGTGCGCCGGGAAGCCAAGACTGAACGCATGTGTGAGCAGGAGAGGAGAGAGAAAAAGGTTTTTAAAAGTCTGTGCTCTCATTCCTTTCTTAGTTTTCATTTCTGTAGTTTGAAGTTAAGTTTTTCCTCTGTGTCTTTGTTTGAACCATCAGGTATCTGCCTTATTTTACTGTTCTGTTTATGTTCTGTTTGCATGTTAGGTTTCAGCTTATAGGAGTCCTGCTACGTTACTGCCAGTGGAAACCTGACATTTCCTGATTTTGCTGCTTCACGATAAAAGCTTTCAGGTCGCTGAACAACATGGGATTTTTATTTTGAAGCATTTATCAGAAGTAAAATGTTTAGGCCTTTACATTTTTAGCTTGACTAAATACGAGGACTTCATGAATGTGGATTGTACACTTCACAGCTGAAGAAAAAAGCCAGATGTTAGCAGGTTTTAATGTTTTTTTTTATTCAGTGTAAAAGGGGCTTAGTATTCAGTAATCACAACTTTGGATAAGTACTGACTGGCTGAACATTTAATTGAAATTTTATCAAAAATGCAATATGACAAATTGCAAGATCCAAATTGCAGAAGCTGCTATTTTTTTATTCAAAAAATGTGACATGTGAGCAGAAATAATAATTCCCACTAATTATGAATATCGCAGTCTCAATCTGTAAAAATAATTGCAGTATGTTGTTTTTTTTTCCACCATATTGTGCAGCCCTAACTGGTATTTTTATAGGTTAAGGTTAATATTGCATTTTATTGTTAAAGTTTGCTTGTGAGAAATAACTGGTTGCACCGTCACACCTCACTATTATATGTTTGGGTAATTTGTCTCTGATATTTTATTTGAATTGGCATATAAAAAATTTTAAAAATCAAACTGAACATGTAGATGTAATCAACCCTGAAAGAAAATCTGGAGTTCAGTCAGTTCTAAAAGCTGTGATTGATGAGTACGTAGTTTGTGTCCTTGCTATCTGACGTCTTTGACTGTTTTATTCAATGGTCCATATTTCACAGAAACATTAAATCAAACAAATCACCTCGCAGTCCTGAGGAGCAGACACCTGTTGCTCTCATCCTCCTGTGGTTCTCACACATTGTTTCCTGTTTTATGGTGATGAGGATATGGAGGGGAGTGTGGATGGTTGAGCCCCAGGGGCTGTCTGGGTCAGGGGGTAGTGACCATACACCTGCTGCAGCTGTTAATCACTCTCCTTGTCTGTGTGCCTGGGGCTCACCTGTTCCTCTAACACCTGTCTGATTTTGTCTATTGGTAAAAGACTTGTGTGATATGGGAAAATGTGTTTTTTTTGTTTTTGTTTTGTGTGTTAGTCTAATTTATATTTAATCTGTTTGTTCTTATATCAAAATAAAAGTAGCAGTAATAATGCAGAACAAATATTAAACATTACTTTAGTAATTTACTTCATCCTGCACATATTCACATTCTCATTTTTTAATAGTGTGCTAGGCTGAATGAGTTGTTTAACTGATTTATAGCCTGCTGGTATCATTTTCTTCACATCTCTGTTGTTGGTAATTCCTGACACTGCATGTGCATTTATCATTCACTGAGAGAACCACACTGAATTGCCTTCCCAGACTAACATTTTCATGTAAAGCTCTCTGTTTGAACCCACACAGTAATGTTTATTCATACTACAAACAGTCAGCTAAGTGCCTGCCACCTAGTGAATAAAGTTCTCTCTCAAATCAAACAGGGTCTTTGAGGTCAGAGTAATCTGTTTGCCAGTCGGCCCTCGTTACGTGTAAACCTTATCGTGTCTCCTGACAGCAGCAGTGAAATCTTGTTTTTCACTCACAGCCCTCATGCTCAGAGTCGCTGATCTCTCCAGATGCAGCGAAAAACTCCGGATTTGAAAGCCACAATCCTTCATGATTCACAGCCAGACCACTGTCTGTGAATATGAGATGCTCACTGTCATTCTCAATCCCCACATGACAGTTTTTTGCACTGATTTATGGTCTGTTGAAATTCTTCATGCTTTCAATAAGATATTATGGCTCAAGCCATTAACTATCAGCCCTAACTGTTCCCATCTTACCAGTAGTATATCTAATCATAGGTGTGCGTGAAATATTGGTCTATGTGTTTTGTCCTCTGTAGGTTAGACGATAATTTCTTCATCCACCTCCTCCAGCATTCATTAATTTGATTCTTCCTTCAGGCAGTAGTTACTGTCTGTTCCCCAGAGTTCAGATGCATTGATTGACTGTATTGCTGTTTCAGCCGAGCACTAATGATAGGCTTCCGCAGTGATTTATACGCCTCTTCTCTGTTGTCACCACACTCATTATGATTGGAAAGAGGCATTTATCACCAGTGTTGTAACTTCACTGTTATGAGATAGTTTTGCTCGTGGTTATAGAATCTAGAGTTTGTAGTTGGGTGGAGACGAACCTTGTTTTTTTTTTCAGAGAAGCAAATGAACATATATCTTACTGTCGACCTAATGTCAGTATGCTACTGCAGCGTGGATGACTGCATGATATCAAATCACTTTTCCACTCTGAGGATAGTGGCGCTGCATCAATAATGAAGAATCAAATTTGATATCTCTGAAAGAGGTCTAGTTATTGTGACAAGATGGTGACATTATTGATAGTAATTCATAAGTAAAACTATCATTAAGTTATGTGATAAACACACCACGCCTGAGGATATGAGCTGTGCTGTTTTCTTCCATCCTAACCAGTTTGATTTGTGTTTGGTCACTTGTGCATGACTGCATAAATCCAAAATAACGTTGGGAGTGGACTGGTGTGTAAAATGCTGTTTACCATTTTATGTCTTCTACTCTCTTGCTGGCTTTGCACCGTGTAATAACAAAGTATTCAGTACATAGTATATCTGCGCTTGTGCTCATACGATAACTAGAAGGCCACTCATAGAGCGCAGACCTCGGCCAAGGATAAATGCCATATCTCACAGTGTTAGCGAAAGTGAAACATAATTTGTGCATCCGCCCCACGATTCTGATTTGTTCCAAAATTAAATGGAGTCATCCTTGGCCCATGCTACATCCTTTCACAAACTTTCATGAAAATTGGGCCACTACTTTTTCTGTAATCTTGCTGACAAACAGAAACAAACGACACCATAAACATAACCTCTTTTGTGGAGGCGCGCATATCCATATTGTGAATTTTTTCCAGTTTTCTTTGTGCTGTTTTGTACAAGAGTGTTGTGTTGAAGGTCTGTGTTGTGCTGCCGAGGCTGCGTTATTGACTCGGCTGTGAACTTGGCTTTTCTTAGCGTGTTCCTGGGCGGGTCCTGCTCCACTTCAAACACTCCTGCTGTGAAAGGCTTTATTAACACTGCAGATCGTGAGCTCGGCAGCATGACTCATGCCCTCTAACTTATGACCCGCCCAGATCGCCCTCTCACTCAGCTCACCCACCCACCATCTCCCTGTTCCTTTTTGGTCCTCACATCGCTGCTTTTCTTTCATTGCTGTTTTTTAACTTTCCCTGTTCTTTGTTCTTTTCTTATCTTTTCTTTTTTAGAGTAAGTGGGCTGAGTTGGGTGCAGTGTTTTGTAGGAAAACAAGAGGAGAGAATGCTGTGGCAGATATTTACAGGTCAAATGCTTATAACACACTGATCACTAGTGAGCTACTGTTTGACTAATGGGAGTGTCTCCTTTGATACCCACTGACAAAGCTGCAAGGTTGAGAGGGAGATTGTTCAGGCCCAAACCAAAGTGATGAGCACTGCCTCAGAATTTTAACATCTGCCAGTTTTTAATGATTTCACTGATTAAGTGGGAACATCTGTGATGACGCACTTGTTCCTGTAATTGATTGACAGTTAGACAGTAGAGGCAGTAAAAATAACCACACTTGATAAATAAACTGAGATGGTAAAGTTAAAGGCTACACGATTTGATTTGTAAAAAAAAAGACAATGACTGATTAGTGGAAACAATCAGTTTTGCATTACAGTTTTCATGTTCACAAGAAAATATCACACCATGATATCTCAATGTGATATTTATTACACGGTAGATTAGGTGAATCAATAAAAATAACACTATTTTTCATGGTGGAGTGCTGAGGATGAATGACACAGTCTGAAGAAGCTGTTTTTTCAGTTTGGTGGTGCAGCAGCAGATACCTCTGTATCTCCTGCCTGATGGCAGCAGGGTGAACAG
>JAJHUR010096488.1:0-11304 GCA_027495735.1 Lutjanus campechanus
AACCTCATTCCCTGCCCCTTTCTTATCTCCGTGCCTCCTGCGAACAGTCGTTTTTCTTCATGGCATTTGCCTCTGAACCTCGGATATTCGTGTTCATCACTTGTCCCCTGTAGAAATATAAGGATGGTGTGAATGTGTCGAGGAATCGTGAGAGATGTAGTCCCAGAGCTCCTCACTTTCACCTCCAAAAACGCCCTCCCTCCCTGATTTGTGTAATGCATTCATGTAAAGCTGCTCCTGTCTACAAGTGTGTAGACGATGGGAGTTTCCTCCTGCTGCTGGATTTGCCCTTGAAAAAAAAACAGGTTGCTATTTTCATGAAGTCAATCCTTGACGGTTCCAAAGAAGTGAAAAGAAATGAATACAGAGGAAGACACATGTGCACTGAATACAAGCTTAAAAGTTTCCTAGATTCAAGCTGTCAAAAGCCACAAAAACACCAAAATCACCGCTTTCACTGGAGACCTTTATACATTCAGATTCAGCCTGTCTGTACAAGAATTAATGCTGCATGAAAAAACTCAGCCACCGCCTCCTTTTGTCAGCGACACCACCGACTTGCCACCGTTGGGTCTTGTGGCAAATGTTGAACATGGTTCAAGTACAGAAGTTTGCCTCACAATCATTGACATGTTGGAAATTTGATTACTGTCATTGTTGTGCAGCCTGGCTCAGGTTAAAAATATTTGGCATACAGGACACTGCTGGGACGTAGCATGGTCCCGTTTTGGGGCTAATAAATTATGTGATTGCAGGTCGGTGATGGACTTGTGTACATGAATAAATCTTTCAAAACAAAAAATGCTCTTGAATATATAATTTCATTTTTGTAGAAGGTGAAATTATTTCCTTACACAGCCAGTATTTCTAGTAGACTATTTTCAGTCACAGATTTGGGGCACTAGTGAGTATTTCAGTCATTTTTCAGCTCTATTGATCACTTGCCACATACCTGCAAAGTCCCTGGTTCAATTCCAACTGTGGACCTTTGATCTTTGAATAACGTAATAGATGAGAGCCTCTTATTAAATGTGTTAAATACACTGAACGATTGTATTTAGACCATTAAGACTCGCTGTGTTAACCCTGTTAAACAACTGGAGACAGCGTAGTTAATAATGTCCACAGAGCTTTTTCTTATGATAACCCTGTGTTGATAAAACGGCACCATGGGGCTTCTCTCATCATAATTAATGGTTACTACATCACTAATGGAGTTGCCTCATGTCTCAGAGGGACACTATCTGGACCGTGTAAGTAATACGGCTTCCTTAACGTTCGGACAGCCCACACATATTGTGCACCGACAGCAGAGGTGAAAAGCTGCCAGAGCCGAGCGAAAGGCGTTGATCCCTCCAGGGACGCTCTTGGCCAAAATCGTGTTTTGTCTCTCTCCTTCCTCGCCTTCCCTCCCTTCAATATGTTTTCTCTCATGCTCGGTGGATGAAATCAGGGGATTGCATCATTGACTGGAGCTGATTTGAGTCATGTTATCAGGGGAAGCCACAGCAAGAGCTTTCTTTTTTTCTGTGGCTCAGAAAGAGGCTTAGGTGGTGCATCAGGGCAGACGGTGTGGATTTGTCCTCCCAGAAAAAGTGAAACCCTACCCCTCCTCTACACTGCCTGTTTGGATCTAGTTTTATTTATGTGAGCGTGGAGGACAAGATCAATATGTTTGTCTTTCATCTCTTAATTATCTCTTAACTATGATATTTTTCAGTCATCAAAGATGACTCCACTTCAAGTGTTCCATATGACAGGATTAATACAAATTGTAATTGCTTTGATGATAAATTGTCAGACTGAATCAAAAGAAAATATAACCAAGAAGGGCACTCAAAGAGTGCAGGCCTCCATCAAGGCAGATAGTCCAGTTTTATACGAGATGCAAATCTTTAAAGATTCTTGCTTAACATCTCTGGTGGACTTTATTGCAGACTTTTCACATTTGTATGAGAGTAAAATTGTAATTAGTGACATGATATGAACTTTATATATTTATGTTTCTATAGCCACACTGTCAGCCCAACAACTGGTGATTGCAGCCCGTCCTCACATGAAAAATGTGCGTTTTGGTTGAAAGTGAAAGCAGCTTATTCGGACTGATGTCAGTTTATTGTTAGGTGGCACCCCCTAGTGGACATAGGAAACGTCAGACGAAGCGAGAAAGTCCGCAGGCCAGGGTAGTGCTATTTCTAATTTTAAGTAACTTAAAATTTCGTTATCTTGCGTCACTTCCGTCACATGAGTGACATCACTTCCATCACATGACATAAATCAAGTAGTCATTTTAAACCAAACCACAAATTTTTCCTTAACTTAACCAAGTAGTTTTTGTGCCTAAACCTGACCAAACTGCTGCATGTTTAATGTCATATGAGTTATGTCATGTGACAAACATAATGTAGTTAAAGTCCAATAAGCCTGTTGCTGGCAGTACGCTCCACCCATAACATATGTTCTTTTGCGAGCAATCGACATATTCTGGCATTTAGGTATGAGGATGTGTTGGGCAATTGCAGATATACTGGCACAGTTGCCACACATTGGTTTGGTACCTGTCTCCCGTGCAATTACTGTCCCCTAGTGCACTTCCTGTTTGAAATTTGAGCAACTACCCCTGATAATTACTGGTATCCTTGACTTTGAATAAAAGTCATTGCACCGTTCCACCAAGTTCCATGAAAACTGCGCCAGTAGTTTTTCTGTATTCCAGCTGACAAAAAGACAAATGTATCGCACTGAAAACATAACCTAATTAGAGGCTGGATCACAGCTTTTGGAATAAATGTTTGATTAAACAATATTTAGCTGTATCAAGTCACTTACTTCATCATACAACCATACACCTTCTGAATTTAAGTTTCTCTTTTTTACTGAACTTGTTAACTTATTGTAAAACACACTTTATTCAAGCTTGACAGAAACAAAGTAAAACTCACCAAAACCAACTTGGTTCATCTTTCCACAGTTCCAACAATCGCCAACTCTGATTTGGTCGAAATAAACCCTGAATTCACAGAGTTAGATGTGAAAATATTCTGGTGCCATTCTGGTGCCAGTTTTTCTGTAATGCAGCAGACAAAAAGACAAACAGACAAACATATTATAGATCAGATCACAGCTTTAGGAATACATGTTTTTATTAAACAGTTTTTAGCAGAGTCAAGTGACTTTTTTCATCACACTAGTTATGTATTTGAAGAAATTATCCATTGGTTTAGTATTGCATTTAAAGCTCCACCAGTCAGTCAATTATTTGATTAGTTTATTAGCAAAAATATTAATAAGTCATGACACATTTGTCATTTTTAACCAAAAAAGCAAGGGTTCCAACGTTCTCAAATGTGACCATTTGATGGTTTTCTTAGCCTTTTTATAATAATAATAAACTGTCTGAACTGTTGGTAGGATAAACCAGGCAGTTTGAATATGTCTGGAAATTTGATAATGGAAAAAACTCAATAGTGTGAAGGAGACAGACTCAAAAGAGATTTACAAAATCAAAGTAGAGGCTGAGTTATCTTTCATATTCTTATAAAAGTAAAGCTACAAAAATGCTCCCATAATGCAACTTGATGGCATCTTTTCATTAGCCTGCTTGTTAAACTCCCACGTCTCCATGTACCACCACCTCTCTGTTATAAATTTGTCTTCCTCAAGCCCCACTTGACATTATCCTGATTATTATAAGTGATGATAAAATAAGTTCGATGTTTGAAAAGAACAGGCTGCTGCGGGTCTTTAGACTTTCAAGGGTTAAAACAGTTTCTGAAGAACAGACGTTAAATGTTTGTTTCCACACTCTTTTAGCAGCTAAAGCAACAGGTTGCCTCTTTCCTTTTTCCTCCGTTGTGAACACGAGAAAGAAAGATACTCCCACGTGTTGAGTGTTCGCACAGTATGTCACGTTGCCATGACAGCTCTGGTTCTTCATTAAAACTTTGAAGTCCAGAATAACACAAGAGCTTGACTCTAACCTGAGCAGGTACTGCTTCTGTTTCCCTTCGGCATCATCACCAACCTCATTATTAACCCTTAAATAGGGGGAACATTAAAAAAAAATCTAATTTATAGTTTGTATTTCTCAGAATCATCTAGCCAGCGACTGTATATATAACATTTCTTCAGAGAGGAGGTTGAAGAAAATGGAGCAAGGTTGATAAATGTTGAAAAGGTTAGATAAACATTATCAGAAAAGGGAAATCTAATGTACAGAAGGTGTTCCAGGTGGAAGGAATGTGTTCTATAAAGTCTGTTATCCAACAAGAAAGGGGTCAAAATCTGTCTTCAGTGGCTGTCTGTTGAACAAAGACATTCTCGGCACTTAGATGCTGCATTCAATCGAAACGGTCTCCTTTTGAAAGGAGCGATTTTAAAGTAAAGATAGAAGCACAATGACGGCGGAGGGCAAACAGGGATGAAGATGTAAAAAGAACTGAAATGGACAGAGGTTAATGATGTCTTTTCGTGCGCAAGGTTTTTGTTGAGAGCAATAAACCGAAGCGGTGACTGGTTAAAAGGACACAAAGAGGGTGAGGAAACAGAGTGAGTGAAAGACAAAGGTTAGAGTGTGAAATTGCAGAGTGCTTCAGCCTTGTAGAGAGAAGCGGTAATGTCAGCCGAGGAAAATGATCAATCCGTGGGCGAGAGGTAATGCCAGTGAAGTTCTACTGATTATGCTGTACAGGAGGGAATTGATACAAGCCTTGTAACTTTCTCAGAGCCTGACAATGACTGGTTGCTTTTTTTGGTTACCCACCGTCTAGGAGTGGCGGAGTCACCACTTTGGATGGATTGCCGTGAAATTTTGTCCAAAAGATGGATCCAAATGCTCTCTTGCCCTTTATTCCAGTACTGCTCTTAAGCGCGGGTTGACATTTTTGAGTCTGTGTGAAATTTCTCGACAACTATGGGACGGATTGCTGTGAAATCAGGTGTAGAAATTCTAAAGAGTTTAGGCTAGTCTAATACCTTTGTTCTTCTTGTTGTTACCAATTCTGATACCTGAAATTTGCAAGTCGTCCGATACCAATACATAAAAAAAATGCTGTTACCGTCTCATTGCATCCTCTTCGTCATTTTAATCTCGTCATGTCTTAACGTAAACTTTTGTCTTTTTTTTTTTATCTAGTTACATCCTGTTACATCTTTAACGTCATTTCCATCTTGTTACATCCTGTTACATCTTTAACGTCATTTCCATCTAGTTACATCCTGTTACATCTTTAACGTCATTTCCATCTTGTTACATCTTGTTACGTCAGTTTTGTCTTGTTGCTACTTTTACGTCGTTATGGACTCATTACAATCTTTATGTCATCTTTGTCTTGTTACGTCTGTTGTGCGTGATCTGCACCGATGGACATACAAAAGAGTCCTCTTTACTATGTGTTGTTGTCCATTTAGGGTGAAATCAGTCTTGATGTTGGGACGGCACCGCTCAGTGATGCAAAATAGAAATAATGGATAATTCCATGCAAATGCATTAAGTCTATTTTGAAAATGTGAGGAATCAAAAGCACAGATATTTATGTTCAAAAGTAGGGAATAAAAATAAAAAAGGTGTCAAGACAAGTTGAGATACCTGAAAACTCTAAGTAAGGACAGTAACTAAGTATTTGTACTTAGTTATTTAGTTTTTCATCCATTTAGTTTGAAGTACTTCAGCATAATTGAGTTGGAGTAAAAAAACAACACTTCAATTTAGTAAAATAATTTATACACCAAACTTTAACCTTCAGGAACTTAGCTCCTGAATTCAATGAGTCATTCTGGCCGTAGTCTTTGAACTGAACCGGTTAGGAGGTGAGGTGATCAGAGTGGTTCACCACCTTCTGTTAAACAAAATCCTTGGAGAACCACACATATACTCCGGGTCCATGTTCCAGTTTCCACTGTGTTTTCATGTGCTACCACAGTAGAGGTGCCAACGGAATCCCTAAATTTCAGTGGAACTACGGCGTCAGCCCCGCTGCGTGTGTGCCCAGCTCAGCACCGCAGAGCAAAGTGACCATCTGTTTGGGGAGATTTCCCCCCCGGTCTCCAAGCGCAGCCCGGGCCACAATATTTATGACTGAAATAAAACGAAAGCCAAGAAACGTTCCGGAGCCAACACTCGATAAAAACTGGAAGCTGGGGGCGAACGTCAGTGGTGCCGCCAGAAGAGGAAAGAGAGGAAGAGGAATAAGGTGGGATGAAAGAGGGATTAGGTTGTTTTAAACCGTGCCACATTCAGCAGGACAGTAAATGAAGTGAATTTAATGGGTTTGTGAATGATGTGTGAAAGACAAAGTGAACAGCTGTATTCAGTATTGAAGGAACTGATCAGGTTTATTTTCATTCTCGATTAATTTTCTTGATTAATTAATTAGTTGTTTGCTCCATAAAATGGTGAAAATGTTGATCAGTGATCAAAGTCCAAGACGACGTCCTCAAATGTCTCGTTTTGTCCACAACCCAAAGATATTCAGTTAACTGTCAGAGAGGAGTGAAAGAAACCAGAAAACATTCACATTTATTCACACTTTCTTTCTTAAAAAATGACTCAAAACGATTAATCATTAATTTAACAGTCTATTAATAATTGATTGATCGTTGCAGCTTTAATCAGGTCACACAAAAAATGTGTTATGTCACTCTGAACTTGTGACAAGAAATGTTGACCCCCCTGCGTTATCTGGCTCAAACTGGCAGAACACCAACTCTAACATGAGGTTCAAACAGACCCACAGCAGCATGTTTCCTCTGTGTGTGTGTGTGTGTGTGTGTGTATAAAAAGAAAAATGCCAACTCCCCTCTCAGGTGTAAGTATGTCAAAAATGCACCACCATTATTAGGCAGCTATTTCTTTTGGGGTTTACAAACCAGGAAGTTTCAGTTGATGAGATTAACAGTGTGGCATCTCGGGTCAGAAAAAGTAGCATCAGAACCTCTGATCTGATGCTGTCAGGGTCAGGGTCATGTATTCTGACACAGTTACTGATTACCTCTTGAAAAATGCAGCCAGTAATATTATCCAAGTATCAGAATATAAAAGTAGTGTTACTTGATTTGGGGGGTTGTTTTCTTTTCTTTTGTCTTCTGTACTTATTTGGGAATAAAACCAATAAAATATTGGTCACAAAAAAAAAAAAATATATATAATCCACACTTACACATTCTGCTATAGGGGTAAAAACACCCTGCCTTGTTTGCATTTCTATAAACCAATCACGGTTGTCTAAGCTCAGGATGCAGCGACGGTGCCGTGGTAACCGCTGTTAGGTTGTTTGTGTTTCTACCACTAGCGTCCCAAGGGCTAATTAGCCATTTTCAGCGTGTAGGTTGCAATCTCCTTGAACACCTTGAAAATGCAGTTGGCGAATGCCGTGATGCCGTTTAATGCATCCGGTGAGTCAGACTAGTCCTCACAAAAGCCTCCCCTCACAGTGCCAGCAGACAATTTGTTTCAGTCCACGGACTGATGCTCTCTTCATCGTCCTCTCCTATCTTTACCTCTCTGCCCCGAGCATCAGAGATTCTGCTCAGCCGCTCCGATGCTTCTTCTATCTATCTTTGATATTGTCATCGCTAGTGACCCAAAAGACAGAAACAAAACATTTCAAACAACCCTCAAATGTGGCTTGAATCTGATTTGCGAAAATGGCGTTTCATGTGGATTATTGCTGTCTAGAAATTCAATAACGATCTGGATGCAATCTGGATATGTGGGCTCGCAGTCTGAACAGGCCTTTTAATCCCTCAGATCTAAATCCACATCTAAAGCCTGTTTCTTGTATGCACAAGTCCACACGATCAAACTTGGATCTTAAGTCCATTTCATAAATGAGGCCCCTGATTTGTTTTCCACATCATGTTGGTCAGGTTAAGTCTGGTCGTATTTGACATCTTTCTTTCTACGGCGCAGACTCACTCTTTTGCCGTTTTCTTCTGGCTGCCCTCTTGCTTTGACCCTGTGTTGTGACTGCATCTCCAGGTAATTTGGGTCAAGCTCCTCAGTGCCGTCTTCCAACTATGATCCCAGTTGGCCAGTGGCTTACTTTAGATGGGAAAAGCTGTGGTTTTTGCACTTTTGTTCCAAAAAGAGTAAAAAAAAAAAAACACTTTCATTGACCTACATCTCACCTTTTTAAAATGAGGAGGAAGACACAAGAGCAGAGCTTTGAATTAATGTCTCTGCTGCAGTGTCACTGTTGGTGTGGTGGTGTGGTGCCTTGGCCTCAATACACAGCTGTTGCTGTTCACATCAGCTTTTTAGGATCACCTTAAACAGCGCCCCGACTATCGCTTCATTAACGTTACTCCAAAGGTAAAAGCTTATCATTTAAAAATCAACGTGCTCCCACATGAAACGCGGCAAATTTCTTTCCTTTCCATCAGATTTCCAGTGGATCTCAGTCTGGAAATGATCACAGCAGCTGCAGCGAAAGATAATTGAGGTTGTGTCACACCGCTGTCGAGATCGAACGCCTCCACTCGAAGGGTGACTCACTTCTATAAATTGACTCAATGAGCTACAGGAGGGGAAAAATGTGCCCGTGCGTACATGTTCTCAGGCGCGCCGTGTGTCAGAACGTTTATTTCGCGGCTCTGATTGCCTCATTGTTCCGAGTTCGGGTCCGAGCTGCTGTTCATCAAATGCGAATCGACGCCCTACAGGTGACACCCTGTTGCACAAACGAGACAAAGAAGAGCTGTTACGGTGGTGAACTGAACAAGTTCATTAAACCGATGAAGAGTTTTGTTCTGAAATGAAAGTTGTCACCGTTTGAAAAGCTCTTTTCAAGCAGTCTGGAAGAGGAAAATTAATGCGAAAAGCTTCATTAACAGTCAAACAATTCCCCCGACAGAGATCTGTGCTGCATGTTATTTCATGATGTTCCGAGCCGCTGGCTCGCCTTCTTTCACTGTTTGTTAATGATAGTGATAGTCTGCTACCTTTTTCCACCCACGCTGCACCTTCGTGTGGAGGTGAAGGCCTCTTGTTATTGTTGCTTCATTCTGCCGTTCAACGAAATGGAAACTTTCAGTTCTGATGCCTCAAAAACTGCTCTCATGGCTGTGCCGTTCAAGCTGCAGTTTCATACAACCTTTTTTATTTTGTCGTACCATCCTTCCTGTCAGTTTAAATAACTTAGTGCTCACTGAATTAATTGCTGAGATCATGAAATTAGAGATGCTCTGATATAGTTTTTTTTCCCTCCCAATAGCTATATTGATACCCGAGTCCCAAAACATTCCAGTTCACAATCACAAAAGAAAGACAACTCAAATATTCCGCTCCTGGTTTTAAAGTGGATCCCCACAAAACCAAAACCAGACAAAGGAAACAAAGATAGAAACAACAGCGTCTGTATTTGCGGTTCAATAACGATTATGTACATTATATTAGAGCAGCATTGATCAGTAGATTATTAAATCAATCGCCAGCTTTTTCTTTCAAGAAAAGAAGTGAAAAATTCTCTGATTTCAGCTTCTTAAATGTGAATATTTTCTGGTTTCTTTGCTCCTCTCTGTCAGTAAACTGATTATCTTTGAATTGTGGACAAAACAAGACATTTGAGGACGTCATGTTGAGGTTTTGGATCACTGATCAACATTTCCTGACATTTATAGACAAAAATCAAATCGATTAATCAAGAAAATAATCAACTCTGAAAGTAATTGCTAGTCTCTCTATTTTTAAACCCATCCACTGAAAGTCTGACAGTGTCACAAGTGCAATGCTAAATTGATGGAGTACTCATAAGTGTAAGTAAAGACTTTTATTTTGGTGATTTAAAAACCCCCCATTGGCCATAGAGTAGACAGATAGCTGTAATCTATTTCCAGCCTTTGTTGTCATCATGTATGACGTGACAAAGATATGAAATGATGATATGTTGGCGCCTCACACAGCATATTTCAGGACCAGTTGAGTGAAAGCAGGACCTGGGGCCAAATCCAACGGTGGATTTGTGTTTTTATGTGCTTGCGTGTGTAATCCAGGGTTTATAATCCCGGTCTCGTGCTGCTGTCACTGCATCGCAGCCAGAGACTCACACACACACACGCACACCTCCTCCGCGCTCTCAACCACTCTGGATTATATCCTCTCCTGCTTTTGTTTTCTCTCAGTCATACATCTGTCAAAAAGCCCTCCAGGGCGAGAGTGGTTTGGACAAATGACAGCTGGGAGTTTGGAGGAGGAAGAGGTAGTTCCTCAGAGAGCGTTTAGATCACATTTCAAATTAAAGGTCCTCTACAGAGCCTCAGCTTTTCCATTTATTTATAGAGGGCAAGATGGATGGACATCATCACTTTCCAAGGTATATTTTCCATCACGAGGGACAGAATTTCAGCTGGATATTAAAGGGATAGTTTGGATTATTTGAAGTATGGTTTTATGAGGTGCTTATCCACAGTCAGTGTTTTACCTACAGTAGATGGCGGTCGACACACCTCCAGTTTGAAGAAGCAGCCGGAGTACTGGTGTAGGAAGCTAAGCAATGTACTGCTGTGGACAGGGTCAGCAGCAAAAGCTAAAGAAAATCAGTTTGAGTGTACACTGTATTTTGAATGTTTTCACTGTCAGACATCCTTTTCTGGTGGGAAACCATTTTCCAAACTACTGTACGCAACATTTGAATTGCAGACCATTTGCAGCAGCAGCACCAAAATGGTTTGAACCTGCTGATGATAATTTGGTATTAATATGGGCCGTGTTAAACAGGAAATGCTTTTATTTTGAAATGCTAGCTTAACAATGACATGAACTCAAGATGTCAGATGCAAGGGTCTGTTCTGGTTACATTTTTACATTATTTTTCTTTGTAAAACTTCAGCATATTGGAAAGTTATTTGAAGCTTCTACTATACAACAGATGGACTGACTAGAAACAACAGGGTGGTCAATGGCAATTTAAAAGTAAAGGCAAATAGTTTTGTATTCATGTTTGTGAATTACTGAAAATGACTGTTTTTGCCAAGGGTCTGGAGGCTTTGGAGAGTGAGATATTTGGTCTGTATGCGTATATAACAGCAGTTTCCCATCAGAAATGGTTGTTGAACAGTAGGGTGAAGCAGTGAAAATATTTTGAATATAGCTTACACTTAAACTGATATTGATTTTTTAAATATATTTGCTGCTGACCCGGTCAACAGTAGTATATTGCATGCAGCCCCACTTGAAAAAACCCTTTAATGCAAAAAAACCCCATAAATTTTGAGGTTTTTCTGAGTACCACATTCAGTCTGTTGAGCTCACAGCGCACTGGATAAACATAACAGCATGCTCCCAGTTCAGCGAGCACGACCTTCCTG
>JAJHUR010096489.1:0-15009 GCA_027495735.1 Lutjanus campechanus
CTTTAAAGGCAGCAATAACTGGTTCCTAATTTGCAGTTTTTGTCTCTGCTGATGGCTATGACTCCTCCCCGTCCCCCTTCACACACTCCAAGAAAATGAATGCAGGAAACAGGAGAAGAAGTTGAGGCTGTCTGGGAGGAGACGCCAGCCAAATCTTCTGTAATAAAATCTGGCTACTTAAACCACCAAGTGTTCATCTGCTAAACAGCATCCAAATGAAAACACACAGCAGTGTGTAAATTCTGCAACGCAACACTTACTGAGATAGCTGGGACCATCTAAAACCTTAATCTGCACTTACAAATGAAGCATATAGCTAGACAGCTAAGTTAAAGACAGTTAAGTTTTTGCTTGTGATAAACAATTACAAGACAGGCCAAATAAAGCTGTACATTACATCACTGTCAGCTAATGTCAACTCCAACATCAACGCAACACACCATGGTACCACTACCTTACTTTTGGGTGAGAGAGGTTAGATGTGACAGCACCGAGTCCTCAGCCCTGCCTTGGTCTTGGTGTCTGTCTCTGATACCGTATAACATTGTGTTTTGTCTTTCTTTTTTATCTGCTGCACTCAGGTCTCTCTTGCAAAAGAGATTTTGAGCTCAGATTATTTATCTTCATTTTATTCATTTATTTGACTGAGATAGCAATGTTAAATGTATAAAAATGCAGCCAATGCCATGAATATAGGACTTATAGCTTCTACTAATTTTAAGTCCCCGTCCCTGATTAGGCTTTTAAGGGATAAAACTCTGAATAAAACACAAGCATGGAGATGTACAAACATAGGCAAACAACCACTACAAGCAGTAACTGAAACAACAATGACTGAAAACAACAATTAAGAAACAAGAAGGAATGAAAGAGATTTGCTTTTGTGTAAGCAATGGTGTTACTTTGTACTGCATTTTAAACAACTCAGAACTACATCCTACTAGAAAAAGTCAAATGGAACTCCACTCAAAGTCAGAGTTCCTACTTGTGAACTCGGGGCAAATCCATCTACAACAACTTCATGAAGAAGCGGCTGTCTGACGTCACAACACAATGGTAAAAGCACCGTGGAAGCCTGAAATAATACATACTATCATAAAGTAGCCCTAAAGCCTGCTTTGCATGTATATTTATGTCAAACTATAACACCACTGTTATTAAGTAAAATAAAATGTGCTTGGCATCTGTTACCTTACATTTTTTTCCTCCCTTGTGTCGTTTATGCAAGGAGGCTGCTCTGCTGAGGGTTCAGTTGTGTGTACACGTTAAAGAAACTCATCAGTTTCTCAGGGTCAGACATGTTTGTTGTCTACTTTTGGCATTGGAGCGCTTGGAGGTCAGAAGTTGGACATTTCAAATGGGAAATTCTGACCTCCGACGTTTGGAACACAGGATTAGTATTGAAAGTTTTACCTGACTAAATAAAGCTTGTATATATGTAAATCAAGGAATACCTTTTGGAGGAATAATGTTTATCACTCAAAAATAAGACTAGAGTTCCACCAAGTTGGGAAGGGAGGCTGGTCTGGTGACTCATATGGCTTAACTCCGTACTAGGACACTAAAACACTTCCCATCCGAAAGGTGCCTGTTGGCGAATATTAAAAGGAAATTAATTGCCAACTATTGATAAATCATTTTAGTCATTTTCAAGAAAAAATGTCAAACATTTTCTGGTTCCAGCGTCTTAAATGTGAGGAGTCTTTAGGTTTTGGACTGTTGACTTTTTGAAGATGTACCTTTGGCGATGAGCAATTGTGATGAGCATTTTTCACAGTTTTATGGACTAAATAATCAATTGAGTAATCGTGAAAATAATCAGCATTTAATCGATGACAAAATTAATCGTAAACAATCAGTCCCGAGTGGGTATTGATGTCTTTCAAATGTGTTATTGCAGAGGAGATGCAAAATTGCACAAACAGATAAGCATGACAGTCACAGAATGGAACGTTGATTGGCGATCCCAGTAATGCCACTTTAATGTCAATCTCATGTTGTGCAAACCTGATTTCTTTTCTCCCAATTTCCACTTTCTTCATCTGTCCCTCCTTTTCTCCCCACCGTCTCCCTCTGCTCTGGTCACAGTGCAACTGAGGCTGATAATAAGGTGCGGTCATACCGTGCGCTCTGTTATCCATCTGGATTCAGACGCCTCAGCGCAAGGAGGAGGACGAGAAGGAGGAGAGGAGGGCGAGCTAAGACGGGCGGAGGAAATTTGGGTCACGCTTGAAGCCATAATGACGGTATAATGTACCAGCACAATCTCTGCTGCGGCGCCGAATAAATCATAGATGCAACACCCTTCACAGATAATAACTAATGGCTCCTCTCGACATCCCAAGCCAATGCACAATATGAATCCGCACCCAACAAGTTAGATAAATGAATCTGACATCTGACATTGAATACCCCCAGCCACACACACGCACACACCCTCACCTCTCAAACTCCAGCCAATGACATTTCACAACTACCTCCGAGGCACCGAAACAAAGATTGATCAGAGCAAAAGGTATCAAGCAGGAGATTATGGGGCCAAGTTCCCCGAGTTTCCATTACCAGCCTCCTAATCCGTTTATAAGGATATGCTCTTAATGGGCATGAGCATGGAGAGCTGTGTGTTGTGTGTGTGTGCGAGGGAGAGGTCATCCATCATGGACGGACCTCTGAGGAGGCAAGGGGACAGCAGGGAAGGTTAATGTCAGCCCGGATCTGAGTGAAGCGCACATCTATTCAGCATCCGAATCTCCGGTGACAACGCTGAGCGATTTAGCTGCTTTCTTCTTCTGCCCTCCTCGACATCTGTGATACATATGCCAGAGGAGCACAGGTGAGCCACCCGACACGCTGCACAACAATATCGCATAACTGAGTCACGTGGCCTCGCTGTCATTTTCTCTCTAAACAGTGAAAAAATCCTGCCAGCCTAACATCTGGATGAAACCGTTTTACCCTCCATTGTAACTTTCATTAACTGGTGAAATTATTTAAATATGAAATCTATAAAATTTTATTGGCTCTTTGCTGATCTCACTTATCGTCTGTCAATCATTACTGAGATTCTCTGCTCTCTTAGCAGGCAGAGGTGGCCTGGTTCTGTGTCTTTGCTGCTCCAATTTTCCAGGTCCCCTGAAATACCATCTGAGTATTGTCGGGACATGCTCCATACTGACAGGCCCCTAAAGTATTCACTGACTATGTATTTGCTGAGAACATTCTGGAAAGTCAGACCATCTAAACTACTCATTACATCATTTAGAGGAAACACCAGAATTTCCCCTGAACTACCCACATGCTCTGTGTTCTTTCTTGGGAAGGTTCCATACCCTCAGATAGCACAAATAACTGGAACGTGGTATTCCACCTTAGCATTTCACACCTGATGTGCGGTCTCATTGATTTGCATTGGGTTATTTCATCACTTTCTGGATAAGCTAGCAAAACCGCAACCTAACAAGTCGCTGGTTCAATCTTTGAGTAAAAGCAAGAGACCTCACGCCTAATTGTAAATTCAAACAGATGAGCGAAGCATGAGTGATTTACAGAGAGACACTTAGATTTTTACTCCTTGTAATGTTGACATGGCTACAAGCATGACTAGAATTCCCTGCAGATTTTCAAATGACTTCTACTTGACTTCTCAAATTGACCATTAAAATGTTATACTGGAAATATGTGCTAAACTAAATAGTGCTAAAAAATATATGACATTTAGTTGGACTTAATTATGTCCAACAACAGAAATCTACGCAGACTGGTGGTCTATATTCTGATATCAATGTAAGTTAGTATATTGCATCAACAGATGCCCCAACAGACTTACAAGGCAGACTATCATGTATGTAGGTGTGAAACCAAACAAATCACAGGAAAACACAAACGTGTGCCCTCATATTTGACATGCATCAAATAAATTTATCTCATACTGTGTGTGCTCAGAGTGCAGGCTGAGATGGTCACAGAGCTTGCAGAAGCTTTTAGGGAGTTCCTAAATCACCCTCAGACTCTGTGTGCTTTGTGCGCATGCACTTCACCTCCATGCCCCTTGAACTACGCATGTGTATTTTCTGAAAATGCTGCAATCGCCTAAACAACCTTAACTACCCACACTGCCAGGGTCACAGCTGAGAACGCTCTGATTTCCCAGGCCCAATGAACTACCCACCGGTGCTGTGTCTTTTCTGGACACGCTCTAATTTCCCAGGTCAGCTTAACAACCCCACTACCCACTAACAAGTGCATTTGATAGAAATGCTCAGATTTCTAAGATCATGTGTCTTCACCCATTGCTGTGTGGACAACTATTTTGAAGCCTCGAGTTTCACATTATGGCTGCCACCATCTTGTTTTTTTTTTTTGGAGTCAGAAGGTGGAGCTAGAGAGGGGACGCCTCCATCCTGATTGGATCTGGCTGAGAACAAGACAACACACCGTGGCAGCGACTTGTCAATCACAAGGTAGCATATTCTGCTTTATTGTCTATTTTTCTCTAAATGGGACTATAATTTACAAAATGAACATCATGCTGTATTAAAGAAGACCTGATACTAGCGATTGAAACCATAAACTCATAGAAAAAATCTTTACTAAGGTACCAGTCAAGTGAGAAGGAAGGTCATTTTCTCATAAGGTTACATGGAGTCAGAATTCTTTTTGCAACCACTGTAGTTGCCTCCTGTTGGCCGTTAGAAAGAATGCAGGTTTAAGGCACTTCTGCATTGGCTTCACTTAAGTCAGCTGGTGTGCAGAGATCCTACACCCACAAGAAACCTTTGAATTCTAGGTCAAATGGGTAATCTGATGGTCTCACTGGCACACACACAGACACAGATTTCAAACCAGAGGTTTTTAAGTTTTTAACAGATTAGAATTTCTTGAAATATTTCAGTAGCTGCATGTCTGCTACTGTACATGTGCAGTCTGTTGCATATTTAATCTGACAAGTTCTTGCTCTCCTTCTGATGGCTTGTGAAAAGAAGTTCATCTCCCAGTTCAGACTTGAGTAAGCGGGACTGACTGTGAAGGAGTGAAAATCAGAGTTGTGAACTCTGCAGAGAGAATAATCGTCTAAGTTTATATCTGCCCCTATATGCTTTCAGGAGCTCTCTGGTGGATCGGTGCTTGGACACATTTGTAATTTGTAATAAAAAAAAATAAAAAACACGACACTATTCTGACAGCAAACATTGTCAACGTCACAGCTCCCGACTGCTCTATCACCTGTCTGCCTCCACTGGTGCACAGGATACAGAGAAGTCATGATGTATTCATGAGCTCCGCATGAATATGAAAATCTGGAGGGGAGAAAACATTCTTTGACAGATCTCACCATAAAAATGCAACCAGCATGACATGATTTCAGAGCAGAGAGGTGTTGCAATATTTCTGAAAGCTGTCTCTATGATATCAGAACGTGCACTCATTGCTCTGATTTGCCCAAAGACATAAGCTTTATGAAAATAAACGCCGTGTCTTTAAACCCGAATCACTGCAGAACACAGTCTATTCAACACCAGCCTATTTTAGTTGCATTTTCCTGGGGTGAAATAAACAAACGCGCGCTACTCATTTGTGTGCTCCCTTGTGGTTTTTTTTGAACACCTACACTGGCACGAAGCTAGATACAAATGTGCTGCACGCTGCTTTTATAAGGAAAACAGAGCTACAGCCAAAGGCATTAGCTGTTCCTAATTATTATAAACAGTTTCCACTTTTAGCCGTTTTCCACTTAACCTTATGATGACTCATATTCAGATAAACAGCAGTCAGATATTCCTCTTGCCCTGACCCTGTACATGTCTCTCTACATTAAAAAAAACCTCTCTACTTTTCAATTAAAGGAGAGAAGAGACTGTCGACTTATTGAGTGAGAAAAAAACAAAGTGTAGCAGCCACACTTTTCTGCAGACCAAAACAGGTTTTCAATTAAATTCATCACTGCATTTTATGTACCTGCTTTCCTTTTTTTTTTTTTGTCCCAGACATTGTTCTAAGGCAAATACAAATAAATGCTGGAATGTTTATGGCATGTGAATGGAAACAGTGAAGAGCTGTTAAGTGAATTAGCATTTCAATCTGTTCTTGTCTGTACTTTTTAGACATTTACAGGCACATCGAGAAATGTTGGCGGATATGCACTCTTGTCGGAGCCTCCTGGGTATTTGCACAACCACAGAGGTATTATATCTGCTAAGAAGTGAAAACTAGGGAGGAGACGTGGGGCGAGACGCATTCGATCCAGAGAAAAGTTTGAAATTGCACCTTATCTAAAGCCACGGTGTTACACAATGCTGCAATGGCTTAAAAATAGGAGTTGGCTGCAAATTGAATTCTGAACATATAATAAAAATCGACAGGGAGGAGGCAGGAAAATGCCAAAGAGCATATATGCGTGTTGTTGATGTACTCAACCGTTGAAAATCTGTACTTTTGGATAACTGATAAGTGTGAGATACATACATTGTGTTAATGTAAATACTATAAAAATATATACACTTTAGAATATTGCTTTTTTTTTTAAATAGTTTCGTATGTTTATATTCCAAAGCAATGTTTCACACAGCAAACACTTGGTTGCATGACAACAAGGAGTGAGCTAAAGAAAAAAGGAAAAAGAAAAAACAAGAAGGATTTGAAAATAGCTGTTCACATCTCTCTGACAGACTCTTGCAGCAGTGTTCCCGGTCGTGCTCTCCTAATAGCACTGCAGTCAGTCATACTGCAGCAATTTTGAAGGTGTGAACAGCACTTTTAACAGGGGACCCAATGGTATAATATGGAGCGGCGAAGGATTTGGATGTAAAGAACCCATAGTCAATGGTTACTGTCTGGTGGAGGATGTGTAAAACTTAACCTGAACCATCATCTGCATCACTGATTTAAAAGTGAGAAATACTAGACGGTCTCCATCGAGCTGTGAAGTTGGAGGAGGTATTTTTGGGTGTCAAAGGCTCCGGGAGAGAAAGTCGTATCCACTTTCTGTGCCGACAACGTTATGTGACTGATACTTCAAGTTTTGGAAGGACATCAGGGTTCAACATTTATCACAGTACTATGGCCCCGCCTAGGGCTGGATGGTATGTCCTAAAATTTATATCACAACATAATTTAAAGGTCAGGAACAGGAACAGTTTTGATTGTTTTTCTTCAAATTTCAATAAAAATGCTTCTGAAGGGATAAAAGATGGAAACTGCACTGCAGGTATTACTGTATTCTTATTACAAGGACATCCTTCACACAGTACAACAGCTTAAGAGCATTTAATGTGCAAAACTGGAAAACAAACAAAAAAAAAAAAAAGTTTTATCAAGTATATGAAGTATTACCAACCCTGTCATTCAATCAAACATAATTTGCAGATGATCATTTGTTGTTCATTATCTCATTGACACTTCTTGTTTTCGGTCAAGCAAAGTGAGAGCTCTGTCTGTCAGCACTGTATAGTCTAATTTCATACCGTAGGGAAAATTAGTAGTGGTGTATTTTCTATACCTTCCATACCATCCACCCCTACCCCAGGGGTCACAAAAAGTTGCTCTGTGGCCACCAAGTTTTATCTCCATACTGAGAGCTTTCGCCAACACAACGTTTCACAAACATCCTGATTCATTAGTGTCTTTTCAGGGTTTACACTTTTCAGGCTCAAGCTGTCCGGTTGCCATGATAACTAACACTGCAGACCGAACCTGCAAGAAGCATCTTCTGTTCAGGATAACTGATCAGAACTTCCCTTCCTCAACCAGCTGCAACTCTATTAGCGGTTAGCTCATGCAAACTTGAGCTACTGATGGCATATAGTGTTTATCTCATTAGTTTTTATCCTATTTATTGACCTCAACGGCTCGTTTTATTTTAATTTTCTGTTTGCACACAGGTGTCAGGAAGACCTCCCCTCCCTTACAAAGTAAAACAAACAGTCTCACAGTGTTTAAGTTGTGAGATGTACACAATTCACATGAACGTTTGTTCAAAATTACAGAACCAGTGTCTAGGATTTGGAGCCACGTAGTCAGTGTCAACTTAGACAGCAAACTTTAATTAAGTTTTGGTCATATTTTAGTTACCTGAATTGTTTGAGCTGTGAGATGTACTGTCCACAATTCATATGAGTGTTCAGACTTACAGGACAAATCTGGGATTTACTGGCATCTAGTCAGTGTTAATTTTTGACAGCAATCGATGATGATTTAGTTTTAGTCATATTTCAGTCATCTGAATTGTTTTAGTTGTAGGCTCTGTTTCCAGCCCTGGCACAAAGCGGTGCACACTGCAGCTGTCACGGCTATTTTCTGACCGATTCAGTTGTCATTTTCTCGCCCAGCACTTATGTTGTCTAGGCAGCAAATGCACTTTAAAATGAGGTGCAGTCTGGTGCCACTGACCAACAAAAACCTGGTCTTAAGTCGATGGCACAATATTTTCCTGCTATTTAAAGGACGCATTATTCAGACCAATGTTGTACAAGTTGACACTTAAAAGGAGCCGGCTCAAAGTTCAGTCAGTTCACAGTCGCCAAAAATGAACTAGTTCACGCTCATTTCTTCTGTTTTTTTTTCCTACCAGGGACACTGGAGTCTAAATAATGACATTACAATAAATTGTGCGCAATTTTCATGTTTTTGCATTCATTTGATTTGTAAATTTAAGATCACTTTTAACTCAATTAAAATAATTAAAATCTTAGAATGCCGAGTCTTCAGTAAAAATAGACAGCATCTGCATTCAAAGCAAAAGACTCTCTGACTTCTAAAAGAATTTGCAGCACACACACACAAAAGAAAAACATAATTAGATACTACAGCAGTAATGTGATTAATTTGAGGTGTGCTTCTTATTTGATGCAGTGAACTAACATGACTTCAACGTTAACGTTACTAATCTTTTCAGTTTTTCAGTTGCTCCCAACCATTCTAACAATTGCTCCTACCAAGGGGGCAGTGGTAACACTTTGACCTCTTGTCTATAACATAAACCTATTACAGTGTTAAATTACCCATGTTCTATTGGACAACCCACAGGTCAGTCTGACAGGGTGAGGTGACTTTGACACAGTGGGACATTTGATAAACTCTAAACAACTCGGTGTGTTCATGCCTGATAGAAAAGCAACAACTGTCTGCAAGTCGCATCACTTTTTACACAGTTTTATAAAAATACTAATATATATTGTTAATTAACGGATAAAAAACAAACAGTCTAGTTCCTGCCACAATTACCAGAGCTCTACACATATACAGTATATACCTGCTACCCCCCCTCAGCACCCCGCAGCTCCTCCCATTCTTAAAAACTAGGACTCCCAGTGCATTGCCATGAGAGAGATCAAACCAGAGAGCTTCAGATTCTGTCGCTGTGTGGCGGATGTTTCGTTTGAAGTTAGAATTTGAGCTTTGCAGAACTTAATTTCAGAGAACCGATTCACTTTTGGATCAATTCTGGACCAGTCCCACGGTGATGTTTCAGGGTTTCGTGCTTGACTGCAGTGAACAAAAACTGTGAACATGTCACATCTGTGGTTTTAGAGATCTGGCCAGAGTCTTCTCTGTGGCAAGAGTCAGTGACGCTCATTGGTACTGTGGTATTTATTACTAATTTAAATGTCAAACTTCAAAACCCTGGGTGTGTCTCATGAAGCCGGATTTGTGGGCTGGCGAATTAACATCAGGGTTAACACTGACTTTTCAGCCTCAAAGACAAATTCAAGCAGTCTGGTTGACCTGCAACAATTATCTTCTGTTCAAGATTACTGATCAAAACTATCAAATAGCCAACTCTTCAATCACTTGCTACTCAATTATTGGCAGGCTCAGGTAAACTTGAAAAACTTTACAGCAAATAGATGTTTATCTCATTAGTTTTACCCTATTTGTTGACTTCATTGGCTCATTGTGGATTTGCACTTTGTATTTTTTTCATTATTTATTTTTATTTGCCCACACGTATCAGGCAGGGCAAGAAGCCAACGGTTTATCCAGCCTTAAGAAGAAAAACAAACAGTCTGGCAGACTGTTTGATTACGTTGTGAGATGTACACAATTCACACAAGTGTTTGTTCAGACTTACAGGCCCAGTATCGAGGATTTAGGGCCATGTAGTCACTGTTAATTTTGACAGCATATTTAATTTAGTCTTAGTCATATTTTCTGAATTATTTTAGTTATAGTCTAGTTTTACTTGACTAAGACTAAATCTACAGTAGATTTAATGAACTTCATTTCAAATTTCATTTCAACATTTCCAAACTTATACTCCTGGAAGAAATATCTATTAACCTGTTATTAACATTAACATTAAATATGCCATATTTCTACTCCTGTCTTCCATTATATGGCCAACATTAAGTATACTACATTTCTTCAAACATGTATTCTTCTCTTTGTTACAGATTTGTTTCATATGTAAGAGGGCAAATTGCTTATCTATGGTTATATTTATTGGGTCAAATGTTTTATCAAGCTGTCCTGCACCATGCCCATGTATTATTCTATGAATAGGTCCAAAATGACAAACCATGATTCTACCAACAGAGCATTTACACTAATACATCACTCCAGCAAGCCAGTCTGGGGCATTATGTTCACTATGGGGACAGTTATGTTCCCTAAATTTACAGTGGGAGTATTATGTTGCTGGCAACAGTGTATTAAGCACAAGTTGTAAATATTCAGCGAAAAAGTCGAGCTGGGTGGAGAGGAGGGACAGAGCTGAAGCTCGCCAACAGACAACTGCTAAGCTCTGGAGGAGAGAGTCGGGGGCAGAGTCGAAGCTTTTGGAGGAATAAATACCCCAAGTCACATTGGATTCTGCTCTGATTCAATGTACTTGACTCTATGAACATGAACGACATCATTCATGCACGTACTGTAGAAAATTGCAAACTTCTTATGACAGCTCGCATTCATTCATGCACGTACTGTAGCAAGACGCCACTGCAGTTGTGGCGGCTTGTTAACTCCCGGTACTTCGCTGGATTTATTGATGGGGGGTTTATCTCACTAGTTTTTGCCCTATTTATTGACTTCAGTGGCTCATTGTGGATTTGCACTTTATATGTTGTAATTATTCATTTTCTGTTTGCACTCAGGTATCAAGAAGGGCAAGAAGCCACTGGTTTATACAACCTCCTCTCCCTTTCGAAGAAAGATAAACAGTCTCACATAGTGTTTAAGTTGTGAGATGTACACAATTCACATGAGCGTTTGTTCAAGCTTACAGAATCAGTGTCTAGGATTTAGAGTCAGTGTTAATTTTGAAAGCAAACTTTGGTTAAGTTTAAGTCATATTTTAGCCCTCTGAATTGTTTTAGTTTTAGTCTAGTTTTAATTGACTAAATATCAGAAGATTTTAGTTGACTACAGAGGTGGTAGGACTAGAAGAGTTTTCAACTTCATCCTACCCCTTTTGAACATGGTATTAGTTGAGTTGCTGATGATCATATATATTTTTAACATGTGTGTCCTTTAATAAGTTGATTAAACTAACTAAACTAAATCTTGCACCCTGGACCTTTAATGCAAACCTTTTTTTTAGATGAGCGACTGCCTATCAATTCAGAGCAAAGACACGAGTTGACTTGCTAATTTGATTTGGACGAGGCATTTTAAGGTAAACCTATCTGCATGAGCTAAAAATGTTTTGGTGATACAACCCAGTGAATCTGAAATGCAACTCCGAACATCACGTCTTCGTCACAGATTTGTAAGGTCCGTTAAGGCAGAGTATTACACAAACACAGTTTCTGCCCGACAACACAACTGGGACCAATTATGTTTCTGTGTTGCTCTTCATTAACATGCACTATGACTTTACTATGAATCACTGACACCGAAGCTGCCTCCTGCCATTAACATGTGCTGGTGAAATGCATGACCAAAATGTTTACATATTCACGTGTGCAGCTCACTGGGGCCAGTTTCCCGATCGGTCATTTTCAGGAGCTGAACAAATCAACATGACCTGGTTACCAGAAAAGCTATTTTGGCTGTTAATATGAAACCCTCCTTTGATCACCAGCTCACATCTGAAGAGCAACCTGTACGAGTGTGTTCAGAGCACCGTGAAAAGGTGCGCTTCCCTCCGGACCTGCACACTCGCACGACAGCCTCCTCGGGCTGCACAAACATGTTTATCTCTTTTAAGAGATGCCCCCATCTCAGCTTCACTCACGCTTTCAGGTGTTGGGCATATTTTTATCCCCCCCGGTACACAGGAAACATCTGTGGCCGGCTGGATGTTCCTCGACTCCCCGGTGACTTCAGTTAAAAGCAAAACAAGAGTCGCCTCAGGTCAGAAAGTCTAGTCGATCAGTACTCTATGATCACTCACTGCACTCTTGTCAATCACAGCCCTGAGTCACAGTTTTCTGTGGGGACGGAGGGAAATGAGACGAGAGACAGCAGGGAAAAAAAGCCCTATTTTAAATCCCTTGTGGGCATGTGTGAAAGCAACTATGAATGTTGTACTTGTTAAATGTCCATCCGCAGAGCCATTAAATGCACATATTCAGTGAGATGAGCAAGTCTGCCAACAGCCAGTGCAAATCACAGGAAGGCACAGAAAAAAAAAACAACAAATCTAAAAGTGTGAACATGCACAGAGGCTGTCAAATTCAGGACAAAAAACATTTTGTACTGAATTCAGCTCATTTCAATGGCATAATGTAATTGAGGGTTTCGCACATGGAGTAGGCCTAACTGTCTGGATGCTTTTGTGTCAAATTAAAATGCAGTCGAATTTTAGATGAGATTTTGTGCAGTTAATATAAAAAAAGAACATTTTAAAAGTGAATTTCACCACAGAAATTCACTGGTCTACAATCTAAAATGGAGTAAGGCTGCAACTAACGATTATTTTCATAGCCGATTAATCAGCCATTTATTTTCTTGACTAATCAACTAATAGTTGTTTGTTTTAAAATGTCAGAAAATGGAGAAAATGTCCATCAGTGTTTCCTAAAGCCTTAGATGACATCCTCAAATGTCTTGTTTTAGACACAATCCAAGGATATTCACTTTACTGTCATGGAAGAGTAAAGAAAACAAAAAATAATCATATTTAAGGAGCGAATTCAGAGAATTTTGACTTTCTCTCTTAAAAAATTACTCAAACTGATAAATCGATTATCAAAATAGTTGGCGATTACCTCAGTAATCACTTTATAATCGATTAACTGATTAAACTTTGAGATTTGTCTTCAAATGTAAAGTGCATTATAAATAAAATCTATTATTATTATCAATTGTTGCAGCGCTGAATCAGCTGATCAGTTAATCTCAAATGGACAAAGCCATCTTTTTAGCCAATGCATTTTTCTCTGGTACATTACAGGTTATGATGCAAATGGTCTGTGATACAGGTCTGCAGTCCGTCATGACTATACAGTATCCACCAATTATAGTATCGAAAGTGTAGAAGCTATAAAAAAAATGAAATGTGCACATTTAAGACCTCAGTTCAGTCTTTAGTGTCCTGCCTGAAGTTTGGCCTAATCTGAAACATTTTCCTAAAAAATAATGTTTAGATTGGTTCAGATAATCCTTTTTAATCATCACCTTTGACCTACTTGCTCATAAGCAACCAGATTTGCCACCATTAACTTAGCTGCAAATTTATGTCTTCATGTAGTACTGCTTGACCAACCTAAGTGCTACTGTTGTCTTGTTGCTCTGTATTTGTCCATCTGTCTTTGTTTATGTCTTATTTCACAAAGTTGTTCTCAGTCTTTTTTCCCCTCATATCTGTCGTTGCTTGTATTTGTTTGTTGTTGTTTTGCCTTTTTGAACTGTGACTCTGCTTTAATTGCTGCTTTGGTGTCTGTTTTTGTGCTTTATATCTCACTGAGTTCTGTTTTTACTGTAATTAGCATGCCTTTACACCATGAAATTTGTTGTAACTTAATTCTTAATTCGTATATTGATTTGAGGTTGCTAACTTGACCTTACATCTGGCCAGGGACTACAGATGCAAACTATTCTCGGTGATTTCTCAGTGTCCCTGAGAAATAAATAAACAAACAGGACCATGGTGGTGCCTGTATCTCCACATATCCTGCCCCCTGCCAATGTTTCTCATTACTTTGCTGTTCTTCTGATGTTTTGCAAACACAAAATATTGGTATTTGACATCCTGGAAATGAGGCTCGACAATAAAACAATCTTTCTGGTGCGTTTACGAACAGCTCGGACAAATCCTTGTGACTCTACCTTTAAGAAAAGAGAAAAAAAGACTATTTTGTGTGCCTGGGACTTTTTTACTGATGATATTTCTTTATACTGGTATCGTATTGAAATTTTAAATTCTAGTATCACAGCAACTCTGATAGCTAGTTGATAGTGCTGCATGACACCCCTTCACTGTCTTTTTTTTTTTAAATTTAGCTACTTTTCCTATTTGCAATAAATGACAATGAAAACTATTTTTAAAATGTTGTTGCATTTTCACATTAAACTTGCATTTCTTTTAGTTCTCAGTAAACTTGTTTTGATTTTTAGTGGCTACAGACGTGCTGAAGCATATTTGTAAATGAAAATTCCTACCAACTTGATCTAAGATGTTTTGTCTGGTGTGCACAAAATTGGTGCATAACGTAAGACAATTTTGACTGAAAAAATTGATCATTTTATGACATGCAAAAGAAGAACATTTGGTGACAGTTTATTTGAAAGGGCACTGACATGACAGTCATAACCATCACATGACACCTGTCATGAACATGAGTCTTTATGAATGTTTGTTATTGTTGTCCTTTAACATACTGGAAAGACTTTTAAACTAGTTATAAAGCCCTATCAATTTAATGCAGATGCCTCTGTATGACCAAAATAAGCCAACAAGACTGAGATTGAGATTGAATGACACTTCATACATTCATAAAAACTGTTCCTGACAGGTGTCATTTAATATTTATGATCATGTTGTGTTTTATGCACACCCCTTCAAACTGAGGGTTACCACCAAACATTTTAATGTTCAACAACAGGCATGTTTATTACAGATCTAAACTGTCT
>JAJHUR010096491.1:9235-20617 GCA_027495735.1 Lutjanus campechanus
GTCCCTCTCAAATCGCCCCCTCATGATTCTTTTTTTATCTACCTACAGGGGGAAAGTAGAGGCCAGATGTCATCAGCAGCAGCAGCAGCACAGTAAACCTTCCTGCCTGCTTCCAAACCCTCCCTCGTGATAGAAATTTGACAATTATGAATGAGTTTTGTGTTTCCTGCCTGCGTCTGTGTGGGATGTGAGGTGGAGAGTGGAAGCTTATGAGCTCTGACATGCAGATTGCAACGATGATGGCAAAGAGGAAGACTCGAGAGAGCGAGAAAGCCCCAAAAAATCATAATAAAATTAGTATTCACTCTGCTGCTGCTGTCTCTGTCATTTGCGTCTGCATGCAATATATGCTGTATCAGACAGTGAGGGGTATTTTCTATTTGTTTTCTCGGGATTTAAGGTGGTATTTCTGCTTAGCTGGGGACGTATCTGGGTGGACAAGGTCGGCGACCCTGCGAGGGGGACAGGTATCTGAAAACATGACTGTAAGACTTTGTGACAGGCCAAAACAGAGAGAGGAGTCTGATGTGGTTAGAATTAGTGCTAGACAGCCTCTGCATTGTAATCGTACACACACATATTCAGGTTTGCAGTGTGTGTGTGCGCGTGTGTGTTTGTGCATTGTTGCACCGTGCTGTCTCGTGGTGTTCAAGGCAAAGTACAGGCGGGTTTGGTTGGATTTTTATGCCTTTTGTTGTCTGAGCTGTTGCGCTGCTACTGTATGTTAAAGGGACAGTTCATCCCCAAAATCCAGAATACATATTTGTCCTCTTACCTGGAGTGTTATTTATCCATCTGGATTGTTTTTGTGTGAGCTGCAGAGCTCTGGAGATATACTGGGACCGAGTGGCACTCTGCTCACCAAGAAATACACTTGAAAAATTTAAAATGAGAAATCTGTAATATATTTATTGCAGTCGTATGCCTGTTTCACATTAATTAGAGTTCAGATTAATGCTGAATGTTCACAGAATGAGTAAGTGTCTGTTTATGAGTTGTAAGAAGTTCTTCATAATCTTTTAGAAAGAGTAGATGTTCGTAATGGTTAAATTGAACAAAATGTGAATGGAGTCTGGCAGGCAGTCACTGAACTCAAAGTCCAGAGTGTGTATTACATTGACAGTCAACTGACAGTTATAAACAGCTGATCAGCTGACAGTGCATGCCTTGCACTCCTGCAGCGTTCCTGCAGCCTGCCTGAGCTTCTGGAGTCTGGAGAGGAGGGGGGAGGGGCTTCAACCACAGACTATTAAATATGATTTCAACCTATTTAATAAACAGTCCTTGGCTCCAACTCATTATTTGGACTCCAGTGCTTATTTTTGCACGCTCAGTCGTTACGTATTGTTCCTTTAACAGCAACGTCTCTTTCCAGAGGTCATGACCTGGTTACTCAAGATAATCCACAGACCTTTCTAGGAGAAACAAAGTAGTTCTGGTAGATTCTACCACAGAAAGAAAGTAGTTCTGGTAGATTCTACCACAGAAAGAAAGTAGTTCCCTCATGAAACTGCTCACAACAAGATCTGTGGATTAAAAAGACATCACTGTTGAGTTTTAAAATGTTTTTTTTTTGGCAATCTGAGCACCAATCAATCCAGAGAATCCAGACATCTCTGCAGCCAATAACAGCTCACACCAAAACAATCTAGATGGATAAACAGCACTACAGGTAAGAGGAAAAAATATGCAGTTATGATTTAGGAGTGTCCCTTTAAGATTCAAATATCTTATTGCTCTGGTGCTGTGTGCAGCCTAATAACAAACCCCCCCTTCGTCATGAAAGGGGTTTTGGCTCTGTGAGGTTCTCGCTGTAAGAACATGATTTGTTTTTAATTGACGAGCCGTCTTAAATAGTGTTTCCTTGCTGCTGGCAAAGTCAAATGGAGGGTGATGGTGAAAGTTTAGGGACGGAAACAGCACAAGATCTTTGCATGCAAGCTCACGTGTTTTCTTCATATTTTCACATTTCCTACATGCACAGAAAAGAGCGCGGCACCGACATAAACCTTGGAATATGTATGAACATCTGCACTGAAATTCAATCTGCAAAAAAAAGTGACAGAGCTACAGAGGTGAAATTCAGCTATCAAGCATGATGGCCAGTGTCTGCGTGTGCACTGAAAGCAATCAGAGGGAGTATAAAGCCTCTGCTGTCTCTCATGGCCACAGAGCGGCTACCTGAGGCTCATCCCTTCCAGAAAATTCTTGCGTGAAAGAGCAGCTGTGAGCTCAGTGTGAGCGGGCGTGATGGGGGCCGAGCTCGAGCGTCGTCCCCGGCGATCTTTACCACGGAAAGGTTACAGCACGTACAAGGTCAGAATACCTTCATAAATAAGCTCTTTTGTGGGCGCGCACGTGCGTTAAGTGCAAACATTTATGTCTCCTTGTGGAGTGATGAGTGAGTAAAATTCTAATTATGTTTTAAAAATTGCTCCTATTTGAAATCACACTTGAACCAGGCATAAGAGCAAAAATGTACTTTTAGAGAAAGTGGAGTGATTTTGGAGTAATTGCAGCGAGGGAGGCAGCGTGCGGCTCGCTGAAGCAGACGAGTTCAATGCCATGTCCAGGCCATCTCATTCTTCTATTGGTGGCTATTCAGGCCGTTGAAGGAGGGGAGAGCACTTGTCGTTCACCTCACCCCCCCTCCCAGATTTCAGCGGCTGCTCAGAGGATTCACATTGCCAGTCGTGTGTTCAGCCACACTGCTGCAGTTGTAATTACGTGTGGATTAAGAGCATCTTCTTGGATGTTTCTGTGCAAAAGGGAGTAAGAGTCTGTGATGACTGTAAATGAGGCAGATGTTTAACTCATTCCTTCTTTTTCTTTTCACACTTAAACCTACTTTACCTACACCTCCTCTCACCTCCTTTGTCTCTGTACCTGCGCCGTCTATTTTCAACGTGGCAACATATCTTCTATAGGCACCTGCCTCTCCTCTGCGTACAGTGTGAGCTCGGTTCACCTCGCATATGCTGCATCTGCTCAGTGATTAATTATGTCCTCACACAGACTGTGACTTTCACATTAGAGCTGAAACGATTAGTCAGGTGACACAGAGACGATCAGCAGCTATTCTGATAATCAATGAGCGAAAAGTGCAAAACGTTTGAGGGTCAAAGCTTTTTAAATGTTTTCTCCTGGTCTGTTTGATGACGTCACGTCAGGCTTTCTGACCGAACAGTTCATCGACCAAAAAGCAGATTCATTGATATTTCAGGCTGCACAATTAATCGAAATATTATCAAAATCACAACATGGCAAATTGCTGAAGCTGCAGTTTTTTGATAAAGTAAAAATGTGACAAAACAACATTATCATGAAGTGCTGCAGATACCTGAAGATTCTGGCTCTCAAGATGTAAAAAAGGTACAGACCTCAAACAAACGTCTCAGCATCATGATTTTATCACCATGTGTTTACTGTAACATCACAGCTGAGTCAGAAAAAATAAAGTTTTTTTTAAGGAGAAGAAACATCAAACAGGGAGGTTCACTCTGTTAATTAGCGGGTTACAGATTATGGAGGAGCCAGCTTATTCAAATTTAGCAGGACAGATTACACATTTAGCAAATATGGGAAGGTAAGATAAGGTAACAGGCCAGAAATATGGTTCTCAATCAGGAGGAGCAGCTGACAAGCTATTAAAAAACTCGATAAATGGTCTCTGTAACTTGAAGAAAGCAGCCGTGACTCCTCGAAGAGATAAATTTAGGGTTTTTTTTCCAAACAACAGGAAGGTGGTTTGAGGGGATTTACAGGATAATAATAGCCTCATTCTTGCTAAAAGTGTTGTGGAGGCAATTATATCTGAATTTTGGGCTGCATGTGCACTGCACAGGTGCACACTGCTGAGCAGAGGGTGTGGCTGTAATGGGATGTTTAAAACAGTATCAAGATTTTTGTTTTTTACCAAATCATGCAGCCCTGTCAACCTAATCAATCATTCATCAGCTATTTAATGAATCAGCACGTATTTTGATAATGGATTAATCATTTTGAATCATGCTATAACAAAAAAAATCCAAATTCTTTGATTTCAGCTTCTTAAATGTAAATACTTCCTGGTTTCTTTGCTCCTCTCTGACAGTAAATTGAAGATCTTTCGGTTGTGGATGTTTGGTCGATAAAATGGTGAAAAATGTTTGTCCTCGTCCTCAAAGAACTGATCGATTAACAAAGAAAATAATCAACAGATTAACCTATAATGAAAATACTTTCTAACTGCAGCTCTAAATCACAATATGATTTTTTTTTTTATCATGCAGCCCTATTAAAGTTATTTGATCTGTTTCTCTTCTTGGCTCTGCTTCACCTGCAGCTGACTGTTAACTGTAAAGACGGTGAGACGACACTAGAAACTAGAGCTGCAACCAATAATCGACTATTGAAATAATCGCCAGCTGTTCACGATCAATCGTTTTGAGTCATTTTTTAATGAACATGAATGTCTAAATTCTCTGATTTCAGCTTCTCAGTTGGAAATATTCTCTGTTTTTTTGGTTCTCTTTGACAGTAAACTGAAGATCTTTCGGTTGTGGATGTTTGAGGACGAGGACAAACATTTTTCACCATTTTATCGACCAAAGAACTGATTGATTAACAAAGAAAATAATCAACAGATTAACCTATAATGAAAATACTTTCTAACTGCAGCTCTAAATCACAATATGATTCTTTTTTAACCATGCAGCCCTATTAAAGTTATTTGATCTGTTTCTCTTCTTGGCTCTGCTTCACCTGCAACTGACTGTTAACTGTAAAGACGGTGAGACGACACTAGAAACTAGAGCTGCAACCAATAATCGACTATTGAAATAATCGCCAGCTGTTCACGATCAATCATGAATGTCTAAATTCTCTGATTTCAGCTTCTCAGTTGGAAATATTCTCTGTTTTTTTGGTTCTCTTTGACAGTAAACTGAATATTTTTGGTTTGTGGACAAAACAGGACATTTGAGGACGTCATCTTGGACTCTGGGAAACACTGATCAATATTTTTCACCATTTAATAATCAACAGAGAAAATAACTAAATCGCAATATGAATATTTCCCCCATACCGTGCATCCTTATCAATAATGAAAGTAATCGTTATTGGCAGCTCTGTTTCCCTTCTTGGCTCTGCTTCACCAGTGAAGACACTGCTAGAGCTGCAATGATTAATTGATTATTGATCGACTATTAAATGAATCACCAACTATTTTCACAACCGACTAATCGTTTTGAGTCATATTTTAATTTAAAAATTGTCCAGATTCTTTGATTCCTACTTTTTTAATGTGATTATTTTCTGTTTTATTTCCTCCTCCATCTTCGAGTTGTTGACACGTTTGTATCAGAAAAACAACAATCAACATTTTCTTACATTTTATGAACCAAACAACTAATCAGTTAATCAAGAAAATAATGCTCAGCTCTGTTTCTCGTCTCGGCTCTGCTTCACCGGCGACTGGCTGCTAATTACAAAGCCAGTAAGAGGAAACTAAAAAACTGAGCTATTCTCTTAAATATTCCAAACATTATCCTCCTGACATGTGCACGTTAACCCCTCAGTTCACTGAAACAAATCCAGTCAGCTTGCTGAGCAACACTGATGAAAAATAACTCAAACCGCCGCCAAAAATAAACATAATTTCTCACACAGTCAATTATACAACTGAGATGGTTTATATTATTCATAAAGCCTCCGATTCAAAAACAGAGAATAATTAACATTTGAAACTCATCATTCATCACACAAACAACCAGCAGAGTGGCACCTTGTGTTAATAGTCGTCTATATAAGTAGTCGTTTGGCAAAAGGCCCCTCGAGACCTGAAACCCTCTGTGAGAATTGCAGAGCTATTACAACAGAAAATCATCCAAATCGAATTTTAATGCATAGTAGGCTTATACGATTATTAATCACGGCTCTGTTGCATAATAAAAAGTTACTTAATTTATTAATTGCTCCATAATTTATCAATGTCACGGGGCTAATGAATTACCCAGGATCTCCTGCTGAGGGATGTCATGTACGTTTTTCATAGATACACGGTCTGGAGAGGGAGGAAAAAAAGGCCCAATTAATTTCATTATCATTAGCCGCAGACCTTTCAGGTTACAATAGGCTGCAGCCCTGCAGCTCGCAAACTGCTCCCAGAACCGAGACAACACAAGAGTGAGCGTTAAGCCTATTATCCCACACACTTGTATCTAGTTATACAACGGCTGAAAAGGCGCTCATCCCCCATATTTTAAGTCAGCGTGTGGTCTCCTCTTCCTCGGATCTGTTGAAACAGCTCGGCTAAATAAATCTGTGTGTGTTTAGTCTTTCGCAGCCACACCACATCACCAAAAGGGCCATTACTTCACTCTGAGCACCTGAATAATACCTTAATATGAAAGCTCCAAGGTCATCCTGGAAGGGAAGTCGACACAAACGCGTGCATCAAACGAGCACTCAGCCTCACTTCAATATTTCCACTTTTTTTTTTGGAGTTTTCTTTTTTCTTTTTTTGGAGCTTGCTCATTTCCTGGGCCCGCTGATACTCAGCCCAGGGGTTTCCGAGCAGAAGGATGTTCAAGTTTTCTCATGTGTATCAAGAGCTGATTTCTCATTAAAGACTTGCTTTTTAATAAATCTGCAAGCGTACATGAAAGAGGGGGGGTTGATCCAAATTTGACTGTAAGGTTATGTAATGCTGGAAGTGTTCATTAAGACCACAGAGGCTGTTTCTGCTCACACGTCTGCTGCTGCAGGTCAGCAGGGGTCCTGAGGAGGGGGGGGGTCACCACTTACTCACATAAAATATAAACTTTAAAGGTACAATATGCAGCATTTTCCTTTAAAGAACAAACAGTGTGAGGACTCATAAACATCGTCCCTTTCATGAGAAGTGTGTGGTGGTGTTTGAATCTGCAGAGAAGCTGCTCTCAGACTGGATTTACTTATTTTTCTTATTATAAATGTCAGTGTTTAACATCCTGTGATCTTTGTGATGCGTTTAGGAACAGTTCGGACGAATCCCACTGATTCTACCTTCAAGTTTTTTAGTATTACTTCATGTTTGGGCTGCAACTAAGGATTACTTTCATTACCAGTTAAGCTGCCAATTATTTTCATGATTATTGGTTTGTTTAGTGGATGAAACATCAGAAAATAGTGAAAAATGCTCATCACAGTTTCCTAAAGCCTTCAAATTGTTTCTTTTGTCAAACCGACAATTCAAAAACCAAAGACTCCTCATTTACTGTCATGAATGACAAAGAAAAGCAGCAAATCCTCAGTTAAGAAGCTGGAACGAGTACATTTCTGACATTTTTACTGAAATGATTCATTGATTATCAACAATGATTGCCTAATCGATTGATCGACTAATGGTTGCAGCTCTGCTTCACACGTATTATTGGTTATCTCAGTTATAGAACAGAGACGTGTTGTTCTGGTGAGAGGTTTCACTCATTCAATCATATCAGACATGAAGGTGAGTCCTTGTCTCGTCTTTCTGCAGGTCTTTGTCATGAAAAAGTGCTCAGTCCTCTGTTGAAAGTAGCGCTGCAACGATTAATCGATTATTAGTTGACTATCAAATTAATCCCCAACTATTCTGATGATCGATTAATCATTCGGAGTCATTTTTTAAATAAAGAAATGTCCAAATTCTATGATTTCAGCTTCTCAAACATGAATGATGTGGCATCTTTGACAAAATAAGACATCTGAGGACGTCATTTTGAGGTTTGAACCATTTTCTGACATTTTATGGACCAAGCAACTTATCAATTAATCGAGAAAATAATCAACAGAGCAGTCGATAATGAAAATAATCGTTAATCGTAATGATTCTCCAGTAAAAATCTCACACAGTGGAACCACATGGGCATCACCCTGCAACCTGCTGGTGCAGCTGTTTGCAGCAAATGAACATGAATAATAAAAACAAACCTGATCAATTCTTTATTCTAAACCAGATGTGTGCAGATTAAACACACTTTCTGCAGTTTACAGATATTTTTGTGCAGTTTGGTGGCTGACACGAGCTTTGATGAGGTTTAATCTTTAACTTTATGATCTAAAATGCTTCTGCAGGGGTTATTTTGCCTCTTTGGGTAATAGTGGAGGATGCCTGTAGTTTAATTGATTTATATCACCTGTGTGCAGTTCTCCTGTTCTTATTTAGGTGAAAATATCTACTTTGATGCTCAGTTATATACTTTAAAGTGACATGATCATGTAGGATGACCGGTGTGGCTCCAGATACGCACAGAGTGCAGGGCAGCGATGCTCGGTGCGCTCCGAGTGTCCGCTGGGAATAGTAACAGTGCAGCCGCCGTGTCTGCACCCAGCAGGGTCAGAGTGGCTGTTATTTACTTGATAATTATAAATTAGAGGCAGAATAACACATCAGGCATCCGCGCTAACGCGTTTGGAAGCAGCGAACAAGAGCACAGCAGGCGAGAATCATCTCTGCATCTCTGCGAGGAGCACAAGTGACCCGCACGTCTGCTGATTTATCATCTGGATCAGCAGCATCTCGGCCTCCGCACGATTTTCGTCTACTTCAAATTCGCGAGTTTTTTTTGGAAGTTTTTGGTGCAGACGGGGTGCAGGCAGCTTCCCGTGCCTCATGACGCAGGTGCGAGGTGTTGGACAGAGGATAACAAAAGGTAATGTGAAGACTACAGTGTGACTTTTCCCCCCCTCCACTCCCACTCTTTTCTTACCAAACAAGCGGTTCCGTTGAGGAGGAGCAGAATGAAGCCGCGGTTGGGACGCATCATTCCGGCGCGTAAAACCCACAGCTCCCCCTCCCCGGCAGCAAAAAAACACACAAGAATTAAAAAAAAAAAAAAAAAAAAACTCCCGCACACGGGCTGGTCCTCCTTCAGGAAGATGCTCTTCCTCCGGAGCCGGATCCCTCTCGGCTGACGCACGGTCCCATGTCCAAAGACGGGCTGAACTGCAGCTCCCACAAAACGCTGGAACCCACTTGGAGTCTTGTGTGTTTCTGAGTCAAATTAGTTGTGCTGTGAGAAATCCATGAATATGCGGTAAACTGGTATCATCCATGCAGACCAGTAAAGAGATCCCAGCCGGCTCAGAGTGTGGAGGAGTGGGTTGACTGGGGGAGTGGGGAGAGATCATGTCTGGTCATCGGTGCCAGTGGAGATCCTGAGCTGCAGCCTCCTGCAGGAACTGAGCGATGCTGAGACGAGCAGGAGCGAACACACGTTTTTTAACAGTTTCTACTCTCCCTCTCTCCCTCTGTGTGAGTGTGTGAGTGAATGTGTGTGTGCCTCTCCCCTCTTCTCTCACCACCAATCTCTTCTCTCTCTCTCTCTCTCTCTCTCTCTCCCCTCTTTCTCCCCCCTCCCTTATCTCCATCTCTCTCCACCTATCCAGCATCTCCCACTTTCTCTCTTTTCGGCCACTTTCTCTCAGTTCATCCAGCTCACGATCAGATAAACAAATCAGCCCGATAAACAATAAACATCTGTTCCACTTGTGTTTTTTTAAATCTTTCAGTCCCTCTCCAGTATTTCTGACTTCAGTTTTCCTGCCTCACTAATCCACCGACAACATTTTAGGCATTTCTCATCACCCAGTCTGTCATTAAATATAATCATCGCTGCAGGTGGGTGACAATCATTGATTGGGAGAAACTGGGTCTGTTTACCCACAACAAAAACAACTCCCATGTCATATGGATGTTAAAGGGACAGTTCAGATTGTTGATGCAGGGGATGGTGGTTACCCCCCCCCCAGCTTGGAGAAGCAGCAGGAGTTCAGTGCAGGGAGATCAGCACTGTACTGTAAAATGTTATTAAAATAGTTTCACAGCTTCACCAAGGCGCCAGACAGCCTTTTGTGACAGGAAGCAGAAGTTACATGAGCCAAATGTTGCTCTCTGCAAGAGCCACAAGGCAAAAGCAGCTTTTACCTCACAGAACATGAGAGATGCTGCCTTGATTTGTAAGTCTGGTTGTGTTATTGTGTGACTTTGGCGAATCTAAGCAACAATTTCAAACACTGAAGTCACACAACAAGACAAACTAACTGATCAAAGCAGTGGTCACCCAGAAACTCCCATTTTCTGTGAGGTTTTCAAAGGAGTCTGGTGGATTTGCAGAGAGTAAAATTTGTCTCATATAACTTCAGTTTCTTAGAGTAAAAAGCTGTTTGTCGACAAGGTAAAGCGGTGAAAATATTCTAAATATAGCATAAACTTAAAGTGCCTACAAACACAACTTGCAACTTTGCAGTTGTGACGTCACTGCAACGTTACACTTTCAGAGTTACCATTTGTTGCATTGCTGCTTTGTTGTCGACACATTAAAATCTAACAGGAAATTATGTGAAACATCCTCTGCATGATGTTTCCTGTACTTTATGTTGACGCTGCTGCAACGTTGCTAAAACTCCTGTAAATGTTGACCTAATTTAAATAAAGCCTTGAATTTGATTTATACTATAAACCCTCATACACTGTAAATTCTAACAAGTTAAATTCACTTTAAAAAAATGAGGAAACCAAAAGAACCAAGTAAATATTATAGAAGGAAACAAGTATGAGGAAAACTCAGTGTAAGCAAGTAAAATTAAAAGGCGAGTTTAAATGAAGTTAAAGGCACTTTTTAACTGAAGTAAAGACAGTGTTTGCATCAGTCCACTTGTCAATTTGAGAGTTAAGTTCTTCTATTTACTTCTCTCTAGGTAATCGGTTTCTAATTTTTCAAAAAGTAAACTTAACTTGTAAGAACTTTTAGAAACAACATCTCCAAAAAGTGGTGGAAATGTTGAGACAACATACTGGCAGTGTTTGAAATAAAGTGACCACGACGACACTCTGGAATTTCACCCGGCAGGTCGCTGCAACGTCACATGTTGCAAAAGTTGTGCTGCAGCTACGTTCCTGCGACGACTTTGTGTTAGCAGGGAACATGTTTCGCTGCTGTACGTGTCCGCAGCAGTACAAGAGCGTGACGACCATCATCTACCACCTTAACACATCTACAAACCCTGATTCTCACGCCTGCACGTTACTGTGAGACTGTTTGCCCTCCCCAACAGGCCGGCCGGTGATCCGCAGCCGTGCCGAAGAGTATCGACGTACGTGGTGAGCACCGATGAACCAGTGACGGTCACCTCAGTCGGGTGTGATTAATAAAGACTTTCCCCAATAACACACAGTTCATTAGGAGCAGGTTAATGGACTGAAATGCAAGATACCACTACGCAGGTCCCCTGGCTCCCAACGGCTCCATTTCTGCTTAATTAGACTCATAGATGAGCTGTTCTCGCTCGGTCCATCTCTTCTTTTCACTCGCTCTCTGCAGATCTCTGCACAGAGGAAGAAGAACCCGTGTGTATCCTGCTGTCACCGGGTCAGAACCT
>JAJHUR010096492.1:0-13230 GCA_027495735.1 Lutjanus campechanus
CACACACACACACACACACACACTGTAAGTGAGGTGTTAGATAAGTAATCAGTCAATAAATTGTAATTGGGATCTTTCAATTCCAGTTATCATTATTCCTCATACATTTAATGTGACAGTTTGCTTTCAGTTTTAGAATCGGTGTTAAATGAGAAAAGAAGCATTTGTGTTAATAGTAGATGCTGTATAGTATCTACCACTGAGTTCTGCATGTAGGAATGGAAATGACTCCCACACATTAGATCAATTATTTAAATGACTGAGCTTTGTTCATAGTAGAGTTATATATCGAAATGTGTTCCACTCACAGGCAGCAGCTTTCCACAAGTCACTATACTATACTTTTTCTATGTTTCTATAAACCCTGTAGATCTACTAACATGAGGATGTGCTCTATACTGACTGAGATTTAGGTGATGCTTTAATTTGAAAAACCATTTTGGTTTTATGCCCTGACAGCCATCACTTATATTGTCTAATTCTAAAAAGAAGTCTGTGTGGTATCAAGTGTGATTTAACAGCTGGTAAGCTGCACTGTCTTTGAAGCAAGTAGGGGGGGGTGGGAGAGCAAAAAAAAAAAGATACTCTTAAGAATCACATATTCTGCCTTTGCCTTTCAGTTTTGTTCTGCTCATTTCGATAAATTTTCGATTTAATATTGAAACTGTGACACACTTATTATCTGTGGATTTGGGTGGTAAACACTGCTTGAATTTGGACAAATGTGAAAACACAGCAAACCAACTTCTTGTTGGTCATGTAGACTGGACATCACGCTAATCAGGTTCCCATATGAACACTGAAACAGATTTTGATTGATGTAATCATTCCTCCAAGATCCACAGTCCTCATTCTGTGCTTAAATGCATGCAAAGTTCAACAAAACCTGAAGCTTCAGCAATCTGAATTAGATAAATCACGTAAGCATTTTCCAAAGTTCTGTGTGTCTGTATTGTGCCAGAAGAACTGGATTTTTTTTTTAGTCCATCTTCCGCTGCAAGTATGTTAGGATGAGAAAACTTTTTCAATGTACATATGTGACATGTGAGTATTGTTAAAGGTCTTAAATTACTGCCTTACAAAAACACACTCCTCCTCAAACTCTGAAGATACAGAGATCCAGCTTTTGTTGCCAGAACAGAGCCCAAATCACCCCAATCATCATGAAAGTAGCTCAATTAACCCAAAATAGTTACAACTAGAAGGGAACACGAAGAGCGAAGAACTCTGCCAAGGCCAATAATCACTCTTCTATGCAAATCTGGATGCTGGATATAATTCTAAAACTGTTAGCCTTATGTCAAAATATGGCTGTGCCTAGTTGAAGCCTCATCATCTTAGCTGTGTGTTTATTATGCTCTTCTAAATTGGAAATGTTTCCATTTTTTCCCTATTATCATGTACATATAAATGCTTGGACTGAAATAATATCAAATTCTGGTACAAAGGAGTCGCAATTAATTTCTTTCAGGAAGCTGAATTTTGCAACAACTGATGGCTTGTTCAAAATTTAATAAAACAATGAACATGTCTTGTGTTACAACCTTGTCACGGGCATTTAGAAAGTGTGGGACAGTTGTAACAGCATGAGTCATTATGAATGTAACAGTGCTGAAATGGTGAATCCTGAACCATATTTTAAGACAAACACTGCTGGCTCAACTGAAGTTTAATTAACAAACAAAGTCAGAATGTATGATTGTTAAAGCAAATGTATTGTCAGAAATGATTAGCAATAATGTGCTTGTTATGCTAGTCCAGACATGCCAAACTTGAAACCACAAAAATGGGGAGAAGTTCACAACAAAAATGGGTCAAAAATGGGTCATAAGATTTTAAAACAAACAAACTTTGTTTGCTGCATTCTGGTGACTTTCAAAGCTTGCTGACCTGTAACTCAGTCCCTTAGTTGTGATGCCGCGATCGCAACAATTCACTTAAGTTCAGCCAACCCCCGTGAATTCTGCACGACCTTGTGATTTGGTCCAATCAGTGCAACTTTTCTGCAAATTTGACCAATCATCTTAGCTTCCACTTTCCACCAATCATGGCAGTCCCTGCGCAAATGTCATACATGTGTCTCAATGAACCAACTCAGTGTTTTATTATTTATTTTTTGTAGTTTTATTTTTTTATTTTGTCACAGAACACAAGGTGAATCATTGTTATTGGCATGTATCAATCCTCTGTGCACTCGTATTTATAAATTTGTACTTGCCAAACAGATTTATATTTATTATATCTTTATAATAAAGTAATAATGAAGCAAATTTTATTAGAATTTTTGTAATCCTGAGTCTTTTTGTTAAGGTTTCTTAGAACACTCAGAACAGGGTGCAGTTTTATTCTCACCGGAACAAGTTGCTTTTGATTTTTAATAAATTATAACAAAACAAAACAAAATCCCAATTTCATTGCAAAAAACACCCCAAAACATTTCAACATCCATCACAGTCTTTCCAAAAAGCCGCCGGGAGATGAGGCACTTTAGGCCACAACAATCCCAAAATAAACCCACAAAATCCTGGAGGGACTGATGACAGTTATTAGCAGGAAAGCACAATTGGACCACAGCGTTATGTCTTACCAAGTTCAATTTCAAATTTGATTACAACACAGATAATAAATGTTTTACAAATGTTTTTCTACGGGTCGTGTTAGTTAGGCTGCTCTTAGGAAAAACATGCTCCTTTCATTTAAAACTTTATGTAAGAAACTAAATTCTTCTTTCCAGGATGTCTGAGGTTTCGTTTATTACCATTTCTCCCTTCATCTCTCGCTCACTGAGGAGGATGAGGCACGAGCAGCTCTCTTCCACATCAGAGAACCACATTCTGTGCGGCTGTATTGTAGTCCGATTGGAAACAATAGAGTTTTAGAATCACAGGGCTTATACGCTCTGTAGAAGCCCCATGATTGGCCCTCAGTGCCAGAAACAAAAGACAAACAAAATCAAAAGAAAAATGGTGTAGAAAATGTGTCAGAAATTGGGAAAAATACGGAAGAATTGTGAGCTTTGGAGGAAACTGGGAGAGGGAAATGAAAAGCAGAAGTCTCTGGGATAAATAGGGAGAATTAGTAAGTCACAAAAACCTTTAAAAAGGCTTAATGTGGGTATATCAACTTGGTAAAAACAGTAAGGATAATTTAGACACTGCTTATTTCTTATGCACTTGCTGCATTTGTTTCCACAGTGATGTTTGAAGTGGCTGCTGTGTTTTTTTTTGTTCGACTTTGCACAAATGAAAAATAATTTGTACTGGAAACATGTACATACATTATGTTTACATACTGTATATCAATGTTTTACTTTTTTAAAAATGATTTGGAAGTAAAAGTTCATATGTGTGTGTCTCTGTGTATTGTATGTATGTGTACTGTAAGTACATTTAGAGTGAATCACATAAAAAGATGTTCTTTGGTTGGAAGACCAGAGTTTATTGCCCTTAGTTGACAGGGGTCCGCTTTAAAAGCAGACTTTAAACATTTAAAATGTTCATGTGTTTGTGTTCAGGTGTCTGATGGGAGTTTGACGGTGCTATCCATCACCCGGGAAGATCGAGGGGCCTACACGTGTCGAGCCTTCAGCCCCCAGGGAGAGGCCATTCACACCACACGGCTGCTAGTCCAGGGTAGGTACACGTGTCTTTGTTGCTGTGTTCTTTGAAGTGTAAAGTGTTTTTACATGTTCTTATGGCACAAACTTCCATTGATACAGAGCCATGAAAACATTTCATTGAATTTTTGCAGGGAAAGTTTTTTTTTTTTAATATCCATCATCCTGCATGAAGTACAGCTGGAGTCAGCAGACACTGAGCAACTCCTTATGTAGATGGAGAATCTTTCTGATGTTTTTGGATATAGTTCTACTCTGCACTCAGGAGTTAGTGTTATTTGTTTAAAGGGACAGTTCACCCCAAAATGAAACGCGTATTTTTCCCTCTGGCCTGTAGTGCTATTTATCCATCTAGATATTTTTTTGGTGTAAGTTGGAGAGTTTTTTTGTCCTCTCTCCAATATAATGGAACTAGATGGCTCTGGTCCTGTGGTGCTCAAATGTCAAAAATATCCGCAGATCCTGTTGCAAAGCAGTTTCCTGTACGAACTACTTTCTTTTTGCAGTAGAATCTACCAGAACTACTTTCTGTCTACCAGAAAGAAAGTAGTTCTTAGACGAAAGCTGCTCAGAACAATCTCTGTGGATTTTGTTGAGTAACAGGGTCATGATTTTTGGAAAGAGATGCTGGTTTTCAACTTTTCAAATGTATGTTTTTGGTGCTTTGAGCGCCACAAGCTGGATGCATTCAAATCCCTTTATATTGGAGAGAAGGTAGACATCTCTACAGCCGATATCTCCAAAAGTCTGCAACTCAGACCCAAAAATCTAGATGGATAAAAGTCACTAGAGGCCAGGGGAATAATACTCTATGTATTTTTGATTTTGGGTGCGGTGAGCTGTCCCTTTAAACCCAACTATTGGGAAGAGGCTGAATTCATTTATATTTTTGTGGCAAACAGTGATTTATGTCTGTGGTAGCTGCCGTGGTTAATTCTACAGTCATGTAAATACAGATTACGAATAAAGTACAGCAACTCTGAACTTTTTTTGGTGTGTATGAATGTGATACTAACGTTTAATGCTTTAAGAGATTTATGTTTTTTGTGGAATAATGCTGTTGTGTCTGTTTAGGACATTTTTATTGGTTCTTTTTTGATGTGATTTTAACTTTATTTGGATGTTTATTCTTTCTTTGTTCTCATGAACATATGTTACATTTTTTCGTGCTGACTGTGGTTTTCAATGTTCCAAAATGGACCAGCTTGCTGAACCTGCAGTAGAGTGACTTTTTCGAGGTTATTTTGTGTACAGAACTCATCCTTCCATTCCAAAACCTTTTTCCACTGCATGCCTTATGTTGACAGACATCTGTCAGCTCTAGCTCGAGAACATGACACATCCCAGTGAGTAACAGCAGCTACTAGCAGCAATAACACAAACCCAGGCCACACAAAGTATATCTTTGTCGATACAGGATTTATGATGTATCATTTACCTGCTGCAGAGAATCATGAAAGGAGTCTCTGCATACCTATTAGTGCAAAATTAAAAAATTATCAGTGTATCAACATGATGCTTTTTGCATCAAAGTGCACCTCTATCAGCTGTCAGGGAGTCATGCACCGACAGTCAGCGCACGTTAAACTGAACCTAATTAATGATCAACTTTTTCTCCAGTTTCTGTGGATGACTATCTAACACCTTATGAAAATCCAGGTCTGACAAAATAATTGGGTGCTGATATCTCTTAATACACTCCGAGCTAACAGTAATTTTGATTTAAAAAAATTCTGCAATGCTATATGTCGCCTTTGATAGATGAAATCGGATAAATACATTCTCGTGCCTATGTGGGAGGAATGCAGTATCGCCAATCACATCAGCTCCTCTCATCGCCTTTAAAATGCAGCAGACAGTTTAATGAGCCGGGAGGAGAGTCCAAGGTGGATTCACTGAAGGAAACTGTACCGGAGGTGCTGAGTTATAAGACAAATCCACAGCACTCCAAATGTAATGTATGATATTTTATTATTAATTTACATTAAATGATGTGAGCCACATTTAAAAGGCAGTCATATTGCATTTAAGCTACTACGGGTACTTAAAAAGTAAAAAGTATTCCATTACTGTCTGCTCTAAGTTTACCGTCAGTTCAGTGTATCTGGGTGCATTTTGTGCTACAAAATGGAATTACTGCAAGTACTGTCGGAGAGAGCAGAACGGGAGGATAGTTGTAAGACAGAGAGTGGTTTCTAAGAGCAGCAGTATAGAGAGAAAACAGAAAACAATTGTTTCTATAATCAAAAAAGATGAAGCAGATTTCTGGCTTTGCTATTATCCAGTAGAAATGTTGTTTCAAACAAATCAATAAAGTACTCGGCAAGCTACCAGACCTGTAGGCTACACCAACAAGGACACAGAACATGATCTTTATTGATCCACAACAGTGATAATCATGTGAACCCCCAAACCAGTTGAGGCTTTTTCCACTTAATCAAATTCCCAAGTGGAACATCTTACAGGAAAAAAGATATTAAAGTGTTAATAACCATTCAATAATAAGAAGAATAAGAATAAGAATAGCAGCTCTGTGTCTGTATGTTTGGTATAATGACTTATAGATACTATAAAGTATTCTTTGCATCTTTTTTTTCAATAAAAAGAAATATGAATGTAAAAATAAGACATTGTAGTCCTAGTTACACCTAGTTCCTTGTTTAATAAATGTATACATGCTCTTCACACTGAATTTAGCCCAGCGCTAAAAGTGTTCTTAGAACCGTCTTAATCCCAGGCTAAGGGAGCTGTTTGCCTCAGGCTTATAAAGCTTTCACACTGGCACAATCCTGGCGCATTTCGAAGCGGGCTAACCCCTACTTTATCCAGAGCTTGCTGGAGCAAGTTTAGCCCAGAATTTGTAGGGTTATCCCATGAAAATTGACTAAACACTGGGCTAAAAGCTGTCGTCGTGAAACCTGGCTAAAGGCTTTTAAAGAGTAGACATGCATCATTCTCAAATGTAAACATTAGTCATGTGTTTTAACAGACATTTAACCCAGGAATAGTAGGAGTGCAGTGTGAATCATAAAGCCCAGGGCTAAGGTTAAGCCTGGGTTAACAATGTGTGTGTGAAAAGGGGCTCAGTTATCTCAAGGTCAACTCTTAGCCGTGGGCTGCAAAGTCTACAGTCATGTTAGCTACTCTGTGAGAATCCACAGCGGTGCTTGTATGTCTGTAACAAACCTTATGGCAGTCCATCCAATAGTTGTCGAGACATACACTAAAAACCCCAAATACCAACCTCGTGGTGGTGATAGAGGAATAATACCAGCTCGCCAACATACTGACATTTCCAGTAGGGCAGGGCAATATATCGATATTATATTGTATCGTGATATGAGACTTGATATCGTGATAGATTTTGGATATTGTTATATCATGAGAAATCATAAATGTTGATTTTTTTCTGGTCTTAAAGCCTGGTTTTAAAGGCTGTATTACTTCGTGTATTATAAGTGTAATGTAATTTTCTGAACTTACCACACTGTTCTAGAAGTTTTATTATTTTTCTTTTCCCACTTAGTCATTATATCCACATTAGTGACGATTATCAAAAAATCTCATTGGGTTAACGTTTTGTGAAAACATCAACAGTCATCCTTACAGTATTGTAGCAATATTGAGGTATTTGGTCAATTGATATTGAGTGATATTTACGCTTTACTTATCACCTTAGTCACTTCCACCCCCTGGAGTACACAACATGTCATCAGTCAAAACCTACATCATCAATACTTATCGATATCGACTGATGTGAAACTTCACTGTCGTGATAAGATTCTCGGCTATATTGCCCAGGCCTAATTTTCAGCCTTTGAGCCACACCTTTAAGTATCAAGGTAATTGATTATGCAACACAGGGTTGCACAATGAAATGGAAGTTGTAGTCCCTTCATGCAACACACACATATAAGGTGATACAGGTGATTCAATATAGAGTAGATAAGGATGAAATAAGTGCTTAAAGTTAAAAATAAGTACAGTTTTTTACATATGTACTAATGCTGCTTACAAATGAAACTCGTGAACTTGTAATTACAACATGGGGAGTCGTGACCACGACATTGTGAACTTGGAGCTCGTAGAAAACTTTTGAGTTCGCAATGTCGTGAACACCATAAGAGGGGGGTGTTCCACTGCCCTCATCTCATAAACAAGGGTAAACAGGACCCCATTTGAAGGCACCAATATGCACCCTGAAAATAAATCTGTAGTGAAAGTTTGAATGTTAACAGCAGCAACCAGATGGCGATGTCTTCACATGAAAACTTTGACTTTGTAACATTGGTCAACAACTTGACTGTGTTTTCGCAAAAAGCATCATCAATACCTCCCCTCATCCTGCCAAAGTCTTGGGTGTTGTGTCCAGTTGGATCAGAACACCGTCTGCCCATCAAGTCCTTGATCCAGGATGTTGGGGAACAGGGCTCTGTAAGATGTAAGAACAATAGTCTCTGATCTCCAGTTGCTTGGCCAGCCTGAGTCCCATTTCGTCCATTTCATTTTCGGCTAGTCTGGCTTGTCTGGCGGGGTGGTCAGAAGATCCCATGTGCATTGTTGATCATCTCAAGGTCCGCTGCTCTTTATTCCAAACCCAGCACTTCCTTTTCCAACCCCTGTGAGTGTATATATTAAACAAAATATATTAAAACAAAAATGTGGTGAGGTTTGAAGGAGCAACTGGCTGCAGCATCTGCATGTTCATCTGTTGCCATGGAGAGCAGTAATAAGTAGTATGTGAAACAGTTAAAGTGTCTCTTAATTTAAAAAAAAAAGTGTTAAAGCTGAATATATCTTCTCCCTGCTTGTGTAAAACAGTCACAACCTTGGTGATATCAGCTTTTTGATCCCTCAAGCGTGCTATCACATCCATGTGAACACGACAGGCTGAGTAGAATTTAAATAGTGTATGATGCAGTAGCATGTTCAGGAGTCGGACTAGACTACACTGAAATTAGTTTGGGGGACAACTAACAGCTGCATTTTACAACAGGAACATTTAAGACTAGATGAAGCATAACAATTGTATTCATACGTCTGAGCAGTTCATTATTTATAGAGGCCTACAGAGGAAAAAAGAACGAGAGGATGGGAGAGCTTTCTGCCTCCAGCTCTAAATGAAATGTCAGCTTCTGTAACTGAAACAATCTGTCTGTATCAGTCCACACTCGGCCACAGAATCAAGGCACACTTAGCAAATGAATCATTTATTGTCTTCGATGTGCCACATCATACACACATCAGTGCACTTATTGTTTTTCCCAGAAATTGCAAGTAAACACAGTATCAGATGTGTGTCTGTGTGGCAACTTTAGATTTGATACGCCTCACCAAAGAGGATAAATGATAAAGCAGCAAACATGGCATTCCAGGTCATCTAATTTAAAGATTGCTGCCCCAGATGAACACAGCCGAGTGGTCGTGACCTCCTCTGAACTGAGGGAATTGAGGCCCGACCTCTAACCGAAACATTTTCACCAGATTGATTCCTATCTTTCTTGTGGAAATTCAGCGAAGAAGCAAAGACACGCTCACCTCATAATAAATTGCAGTTGAAAGTTTAGAATAAGTTAGATTATAGAAAAGGGACCAAGTATGACTCAGAGTCCCACTCCACTAGAAATGTGCTTTGCTTATAGTTGTTTGAGCTTCACTGTGCAGAATGATGTGTGAAGCTTGACAAACCGGTATGTATCAGCAGGATTTGTGACATTACAACTAATTTGGAGGGCAATCACAGTCCAGTATGCAACTGACATGCAGTGTGTGTGTTTCTTCAGTCCAAATCAGCCCAGCAGTTCACTTCAGCTGACACAGAAGACCAAAAAATACCATCCTGTCACCGTCCTTTGGCTCTGGTGGCTCAAACATGTCTGGACATGTCCAATAAAGCTTCCAGATAGAGTGTCCATGTTTCAGGTGTTTCAAGCATAGACAACTGCTTTTTTTTTCTTCATGATTTTGAGATTTAATTTTATATGTTAAAGTTTGGCTGGGTGGTCAATAACATATTTTTAATGCGATAAAACCATACTAAACACAAATGATCATTCAAAGCAGAAAATTTTTGTATGTCTGAAAATATGCAAGCGTCATGACTGGAAATGATGATCTGCTGGTTGTTGGTCCACCACTTTGGTCCAGAGTCTCAACAATCAGTTGGATTGGCAAGTAATTTTGCACCGACATTTATGTCCCTTGGAGGATATTTTATTTTGGCAGCAAAATCAGGAAATATTGGGTTTCCATCACTAACTTAACATGACTCCTATCCAAATGAAAGTGAACATGAAACAGTAAAATAAAGCAGATACTTGAGTGTTCAAACAGGGACGCAGGAGAGAAACCAAACTTCAAACCACAGAGATTCAATTAGGAGCTACTCTGTACTGAGAGCTGAACACGTAGAGAGAGGAGAGTTGGAGTTGGAGAGGGAGAAGAGAGGTTGTCTGCGGTTGGTGAGACCAGGGTCACCGCCAGGATTGGGTACCAAACACAACACTTTTATTGATACAGACGGAATTACATTAGCACCACAGTCTACCAATTCATGTTAAATCAAATCGATGCCAATTTTCGATAGAGAAAGTCTCACCTCTCGCTTCTCCAAAGTATAGAGAGAAAGAGAGAGAGAGAGAGACATTAGAGCAGATAGCAGCTTGTTCAAATCACAGTGAGACATAGCAGCAAGGGCAACAGCGAGCTGAAACCAGCTGAAACCACACCAAAGTGTGGTTAAACTTTTCAAAATTCGACACAGACAACACTCTCCGCTGTCTATCTAATGTGAATTGCAGACTATTAGCAGGGAAATACTAGTGTGCAAGCACAGCGATGGTAGTGATGACAATGTAACAGGAAGGATATCATGTGTTTCCTCTGCAACATAACAGTGTTGCCCTGGTTATGGACTGACAGGCTGCAGGCTGGTAAAGTACCAAAATAAAGGTACCGCTTGGTACCAGTAGCTGTAGCAAGTTGGTTCAAGTGTGAACAGTACCCAACCCTAAACACCCGCTTGGAGATGTGTCGCTTTGGCCAGACTCCGGAGATGGTCCATCTCGGGTGCAATTTGGCACAGCCGAGCGGTAATGGAAATGCAAATCAGTGTGGCATGATTTGACTCAGCAGGGCCAATAGTGACAATGGAAAAGCCCTATTAGTGGGGTATGAAGCCATGTCGCGGACCGATCAAAACCTGTGTTGCAGACACCGTGTCATAGAAGCGTGCCAGGTGGAATCAAGCAGTTCCTCTTGCGGTTTCACATCTCTACTTCTGTCCTCACACACGATTCTCTCTATGTTGCTCACTGACAAGGTCATCCATTCTCCAGTACTTCTCTCTCTCTCTTCAGGGAGTCTATTATATGACATTTAAACATAAATATAATCAATTTAATACTCCTCTAAAGAATCCCCCTAGTCACTGGATGTACTTTTTAATCAAAAGCAATAACCAGATCCCTACATATTAATGAAATATGGCCCTTTGTGCAAATGTCTTACACAACGATCACTGCACTGTAATGACAGTTACCTTACTTGCCTCAGCTATTTGTCTATTTGCCAGCCAATAAAGCCCTATTGTGAACCCATAAATAAAAGTACCCCAAAGTTTTATGCATTATGAAACTATCTTGCATATGTTGAGCAGTTTGTATAATTAGCATTATTTAGCATAATCACCCATTTGAACAATATTTCAGCAACTGTTTGGCTGATTCGGACAATATTGGTGTGGTTTGTGGGGTTAATGAGGATGCTGAATTCATTTCTGACATTTTGAATATTCAACAATAATTTATCATAATAAATGTATAGGTTCTAACAGAGCTGATGTTATTGCAGTTTTCAGTGAGTTATCTGTGCAATCCAATTGATTAAGTGTCTTTTTAAGCTTCTAAATTGACTGGGACTTCAAAATGGCCCACTTGGAGTTGGAATAAAGCTATTTCTGCTTTAAATGGTCATTTTGAATTCTTAAAAATGTCAGAAAAGAATTCAGAACCTCAGCAACCCCTCAAACCATGCCAGTATTGTTCAAATCGGCCAAGCAGTTGGCAAGTTAGCATCCATCAGTTTCATAACACTGGGGACCCGTACTTTAGATTTTGAACATAAAACTTACTCAACATTTCTGGGTGATCAGATTTTACTTACTTTGATTCAGTTGGACATTTGAAAATCTCTTCTAAAACACTTCTGTGCAGAGATTAATAGTGTGCGTCCCTTTGCAAAAGGAAAATTATGGGCTAATACACAACAGCTTATTAGCTTGGTGAGAGTGATCATTTTTCATCAGATCAATGCTAAATAAAAGAGGTTTCTGTCGTTTTTATGTTGGTTGTCAGTTGCTTCCATTTATCATAGAACAGACGGTGAGCATGTTCACAGAGATCACATATTTCCTCGCGACTGAGTACAAAGCCAGAGCTGAGCCAGAGCGCTTGTTTGACCCGTCCTGTATAATTTACGGGAGAGACGGATTAATAGAGGCCCTCCTGGAAAGCCACTGAGCTGCAGATCAGCTAAGAGACTACAGTGCCAACAAATCTCCAGCACTCAGCTGGTTCCAAATAGGGCGGGTTGGCACACACACACATACACAAACACACAGACACTCACACACACCCACTCAAACACCAACAACACAGTCATCCAGCACAGTCTAGTCGTGGTTGTCCTGCTAAGGGGCTGGCAGATGGAAATGCTCTGCCTGTTAAAGGATCAGGCCGTGGGCTACAGATCAGAACTAACATATGGGACTAGCAGTTTATAGTTGCAACACAGGCTCATCTCAGCTGCATGTGTGAGTGTGCATGTTCATGTTGGTGTGTTACTTTTCGTCTATCCTTATGTATCATGCTAAGTTATGAACAAATTGGAAGAAATATGAGGACAAATGTGTGTGGGGGTTTGCATGTGTGCACATCTATCGTCAGGAGAAAGTGTCCATTGGTTATTATGAATCGGCCTCGTATAAATGCTGTCTAACAGTGAAAGTAATATATTTGGAGACTGGTGTTGAGGAGTCTCAGATGACAGGAATCTCAAAAACAAAGGCTACGCTACTGACAAGTTACTGACAGTCATCCTAACTGGAGCAAGCAATGCTGTTTGTACCTTTTCTTGGAACTATACAGTACATAAAGGATAAAACACACTCTCCATTCCAACTCTGTATTTGCTATAGATTATGGCCATGTAAACAATGTGTTGGCCGGCACGGTTGTGCACCATGTCGACCCTTCTTTTCGAAGAGTCAATATTATCACAATATGAGACTAGATATTGTGATAGATTTCAGACAGTGTTATATCGTGATATGTCATAAGTATTGTCAGTAAAATGATGTATTTTCTGAACTTACAGACTGTTCTAGCTGTTATGTTATTTGTTTTTACTCACTTAATCATTATACTTGTGATTATTTATCAAAAATCTAATTGGGTTAATATTTTGTGAAGGCACCAGCTGTCATCTCTACAATTCTGATATTGATTTATTTGGTCAAAAATAGTGATGTTTTATGTTGTCGATATCACCCAGCAATAATACGACAAACTCATTTTTATCACTTTACCACTCCAGTGCATAACACATCTTTAGTC
>JAJHUR010096494.1:0-17591 GCA_027495735.1 Lutjanus campechanus
CATGAACCTCCAGAGTTAAAATTTAATGCAAACTTCACAGCCATACCTGCAAAAGTATTAAAGATATGAAAAATCAGTTTGAATTTCAAGCCCTAGATAATAAATATTTACAAAGTACTTCAGAAAACATTTTATTGTAATATTTACATTCATATTGCCTGGAAGAGGCTTGAGGCACTCATACTTTGGATTCTGCTGCCACCTGAAAACATGACTTTAATTAATGCTTTTTTAAAAATATATTATTTTAAGAATAATAAAATCAGAACAGGATTAGAATATTAGAATATTTCAAATATAACTAAATGTTGTTTCTAGACCAGCAATGGCAGCAAAATCACTATATAAACTCACTGGAAACAAATCTATAATATTTATGATGTTAATGTATTTATATAAGCATACGAAAGGACAAGAAATAAAAGTAAGACCTCTCTTAAAATTCAGTACTTTATGGTTTTTAAATTTTATATTTTGTAAATACCTCTAAGACCCTGCAGGTACCACTGGATGAGTTTGATACTGAAGAAAACTTAAAAACATGATGATTCCCAAACAGGCAGCGTCTTTTCTCTCTGATTTCTGAGCAGATTTATGGATTTTTGTTCACAGTGAACATCAGAGATAATGATATCCTCGGAAAGCATAAATCACACTGAATCTACAAACGTGTGTCATGACGCCTGTGTTAAGATTTGACGCTGCATGAAGGAATGTTGACACAAACTGTCACTATCACTCTTGGTTTTACCTTTTTTGTCTCCATGAGCTGTGTGTCACAGCAACTTCTGCAGCTCCAAATGTGTTTAGTGGACCAAACAACATTAACTAACTTCTTGACATTACAGGTGCAGGTTCATGTGCGTGTGCCTTATCTACAATAACAGCAATATGTAGATCTAAAACTGCAATATATGTAAAATATTATAATTAGAAATGCGCAGTGTGCAGTTGAAGTACACATAGAGAACAAATAATGAAGTTATAGTTGCTGTCAGGGGTGAAATAAGTTCAGGATTGTATTGTAGGGATGAGTAGCAATCTAATGTTTGTTTTTTCTCATTAAGGCTCAGAGTTGGATGAATGTTTTTAATGACTGAGCGTTATACTGAAAGGGAAGGTGCAGAACAGATAACAGGGGCTTTGATAAGCTAAATTAAGAAATAAACCGAGAGGAGCAGGAATGACAAGTCATTAAAAGTCTGACTTTCGTTGTCTGTTACTGGAAGAAATTATGCAGACATTGTACTTAAAATGAGAAGATTATTTTCCTTCTACTAAACATTCATATTTGTACACTGCAGATGAATTACATAGTGAATAACTAAAATATTTAAGACGCAGACAGTGTACTTTTTTGTTACCCTGTTAAGTGTGTAGTGATGAATAAGAAGAACAGGCTCTTTTTCTCATTTCCCTCTAATTCAGAATTAAATTAACTTAATGTTTGGCAACACAAATCACTGGAAACTGTCTCTATCTCTGTGTTTTACGCTCCATACTGCGCACAGCTCCTCTGAGGGCCTCTGGAATCTTTCAGCATTTTAACAAAAACACAAATGAAGGAGAAGAAAGAAAAGGGGAGTGCTTGGTCATGCAGTGTCTTGCGGTGAGCACCACTTTTGCAAGAACTGAATTAATGATCAAAGAGCTGAAAATTGACTCCTTTGTTGAAAGAAATGTTCAGACTTCAGTCCAGTTAAGCTGCTACCAAGCTGCGCTACCAAGCTACCAGGCTTGGAAAAATCTCCTGCGGATTCTAATCAGCGACAGCATTGATTTATCAGGACTAATGCGCTGCTGATGATCCCCTGAAGACACCGAGTGTTGAAATCAAACCCTGTGCTATAATGTAGATTGTACTCAACAGCACTCACTAATGTACTAAAACAGAGAAAATTGCTTAAAATCTTGTGACACATTAGAAGTAATTCTGAGAAGTCTTCATCTCAGGGAAGTGAGTAGTTCTCTGCCTGTAAATTATAGCTTGGTAAGAAATAGGCTTTTAAGATCTGACAGAGTTTGCGAGTAACCTCACAAAATGATCTCAGACTGGTTTTTAAAAGTCGGACTCAATAGATGACAGTGTTGGCCAGTCAGTTGGTCACTCTGTGGGTCTGCCAGTATGGCCTTTATGTGTTTAAAATAACAGCAAAAACTTGTAATTTCCTTCTTCGCTTTCTTCTTTTTCACCTGCTTCCTCTCCTTTGCCTTCATCTTCTTCTTTGTCGCCTTCACCTTCTTCTTCATTGCCCTCTTCTTCTTTGCTTTTCTTTTTGCCACCTTCTTCTTTGCCTTCCTATTCACCTTTTTCTTCTTTGCCTTCTTTTCCGTTGCCTTCTTCTTCATCTTCACCTCTTCTCCTTCTCCTTCACCATCTTCCTCTTTGCCTTCTTCCCCACTTTCTTCGTCTCTTCTCCGCTGCCTTCGTCGTCTTTGCCTTTTCTTCACCACACCGTGTTCTTGATGTTGTCCTTCTTCTGCTTCACCTGACCTTGTGCTGAAATATCCACCCGAGTGGTAAGGACATGAAATCAACCACCAAAATTCTTGTCCAACAAAATCTAATCAGTTCATCCTGTTGATCACGCAGACACAAGTTATAGCATGAATTACAAACAGGGTTTTCTCCCTCTAACAACAAAAAAAAAAAGATCTGTGCTTACATGGGCTTGCAAAAAAGTGGAGAGAAAAAAGAAGATTGTGCGTCAATACCAAATAGCACATATACAGTGTTTTCTGTGAGGAACCTTCAAATATAGTGTATATGTGTGTGGAGAAAAATTGAAGGGTAGCTGAAGAGAAACTCATACACAGGCAATTTCAAACGGATCATTATTATTATTGCTGTAAATCACATGGCAAACATAGCGTTATGTTTATAGATATTGGAAGTGACGTCTCATAATCTCTGTGTCACATGCACGTTTGATTTTATTTACAGAGACGAGATCATTACGCATGAATGATGGTATTGATAGTCAGAACAGTCCATGACAAACAGTGTTTTCTTTGGAAAAAACAAAAAACACGACTCTGTGTGTGGGTTCACAGACTAAGTGCTAATTTTCTCTCATCAGTGAAGTTTCATTTCTGTGGGGTTTCAGGGTCAGACGCCAATTACAAGTGAAGCATGTCCTCCTTGATACTGTCAGGCATAATCACTACAGTGCAAAGTTATTGTTGTCTGTGCATGAATGATGATAATGACGGAAAGATGAGAAAGAATGAACAGAAATTCATTCACATGTGACTGCAAAATAGCTCAAAATCTACACTATCCTTGCCTGGATTATATCTTAAGCTGTGTGTGTATTCTGGAGCTGTATTTGTTACTACATTCTCATCCAAGAGACACACAGTACTGAAAGGATGATACAGAATCACGGGTCTAAGTCTGTCACTGTGGAAAACTTAAGCCTCAATTTGCATCTTTCAAATTACTTTGCCTCAGCCTCATTAAAGTCTCTGAGAAGCAATCCTAGAACTTGGCAAAAAAAAGCCCCCCCCAAGCTATTTTGAAAAATGAATGGATCGCACACAACACTATAATATCTCCCTTTAGGGAATGTATAGGCTTCTAAAGTGCTTTACTATTGTTGTTCACAGATGAACTTGCAGGCATTCATCTTACCTTGTGATACCTTGTGAGTTGAAAATGTTGAGACATCTACATAATAGTTTCTTTGAATGTTATATACAGGAGTCTGTAATTTCAGCTTTAAACTGCATGTTATTTCGACAATAACCAGTGTGTGGTGGAGCTCAGTAAAACTGGCTGGTGATTGGAAACAGTCAAACATTTCTCACTAGAAAAATACGGACTGTTTGTTGGTTTTTGTGCTACCAGATAAATGACATTTCACTCTAGAACCCAGTCGCAAGACACAGACACGGGAGATAAGATGAGGTTTAAGAGGGTTTATTGGTTAAAAAAAAAAAGAAAAAAAGGCACAACTGGCAAACAGGCAAGCGAGCAGACAGGCAGGCAGAAGAGGAATGATCCTAACTACAAGGAAAAGACAGTATCAAGGAATTAAACTCAAAGAACAGATCACAAACTGCAAGGCCTGAAGTACTGCATGTCTCTGCCACTGCAGCTGAAAGAACAATCTAGCACTGAATGTGTGAAAGGTACTGAAAGACTGATGTGCTGATAGGTGGCAGGTTCGCAGGATGAGCAGAGCTGAGAGTCGGGACCGAACACATATGGACAAATCCAGCGGAGTGCCGGACGTTAACAAGCCACCATTGCAGTGCACAGAAATGAATATAGTCATTATGAAACATTTCTCAATCAGTCAAATCAAAACTTGTTTTAAGTTCTTCTCTACTATCTGGGGACCAGATCCTTATTCCTCTCTACTCTGGCTTTTAAGTCTGAATTAAACACACAACGTTATGATCGAAGTTTTGCAACAGGAGGTCACAAAATGTTACGTAAATGTGAAAATGCCTTATGGATCCAGATTTAGAGGATTTTATCCTTTCCTGTCTAATTTTTAAAGCGATATTCCACCCCTAGATGATAATCCACTCAATATGTACTCACCACTATGCCGATGTGAGGATGGGTGAAGATCTTCAGTTCACGAAACAATCCTGGAGTTTCATCAGAAAACAGGGTTGCAGCCAATGGCAGTGAATGGACAAACACAAAATGTCTCCATCCTGCTTGTGTGGTGTAATCCAAGTGTCTGTGAGCCACGACATTAAAATTTAACCACAAAAGACGCCATTTACGCCATGTTTTTAGCCGAAATGTCAACTGTAGCCTCCCAGGTAGCATGTAAACATGACGTCGATGTATCGCGAGACTTTGTATATTTCGTGATATTTTTATACGTGCATCCATTAAGAGATATATGAAGTCTCGCAGGCACTTTCAAAAAAACACTTGGCAGGTGATTGGATGAACTACCTGATATACCTAATGAAGTTCGTTTAGACCGAGACCGGGGACCTGGGTGGGTGGGGGGTATATGTTGCGTCTTAATTTACCATTTCCTTGATCTCTACTTGATTCTTCTCCTTATATCACCGACACTTAAGTCACAAACTACTTTAATCTGCCCATCTATGCAGAATGTTTTATAAAGTGGCCCAAAAACACAACCTGCGTTTTGGATTTTTCAACATGTGATTTAGTTTCTGTCTTTGTGTTTCTCTGCAGAGTGTGTGCAACTGTCAAACTCCTCTCACAAGTGAGTGAGAGGGAGACCGAGGGTAGATCGGTCACAGATGGTGTTGTTCTGTCAGACGGATAAAAAAAAAGGCAGCTGCTCAGATAAAGTCTATGTGTGGGAAACACTGCAGAGTGTGAAACAACATGCTGTTCACAGACGGGTCGGCTGCCATGAGAATAACAAAGACACAGAGAGAGAGTCGTGTCTAGAAGGGAACCTCAGACCTACGAAAGATCATGCAAGAGTGGTCACTTTAATAAAAACAAGTGCAAATCTTGCCAGACTTTTGCAAATCAAGGGCTCAAGTCAAGGGAGACAGACACGGCTCCAAAATGAGAAAATCAATTTATGGCAGCCGCTGTTGCTATCGTGGGCCGCCATAAATTAATGAATGTGTCATTTTAGACAGACGCCGACAGAAAATAACGCAGCACAACAGATAAGAAGACTTAAAAACGGAGCTGGCCCAGGATGTGGTTTGCAGACGAGCAACGCGCCAGTGGTGAAATGATTATGATTAGCCAGATTCTGTGCGTTTATGACTCGCAACACAGCAGTACGACATTTGAGCTTCCCATCCTGAGTTTGATGTGACAGGCAAATAGCTGCTGTGGTGTTTAACGTTGATGTTTAAAATTAGAGAAGATGACAGGGAACGTTATCTGCAAATGTGCATTTATGCTTGTAGAAAGTGGGCAAAACAACTCTGTCCTTCTTCAGCCAAATTAATTATAAAGTTCAGACACTCCGCTTCTGAAACGCTGATGTTACTCAGAGCATTAACATCACATCTGAGTGATAATGTAAATGTATATTTGGGTAAAATTTGATTGAATAAATGAATGTCTTTTATGAACACTAATGAATGACGGGTATACTGTACATGTCTGGATCCACGCTTGGACGTAGAGGTTTTTTTTAATCCATACATGTTATAAAAGTGGGTTAATAACAATTAAAATGATTAATTATTTTCCACATATGTCCGTTGTAGTCCAATTGAAACGATGACCACTTAATGAAGACTTTTCCATCTCTGTTCTTCTGTTTCAGCTCAACTTCATCTTGTTTGTGAACATCGTGCGAGTGTTGGCCACCAAAATCCGAGAGACAAACGCGGGGAGATACGACACCAGGAAACAGTACAGGTTTGTACTCGACTGACTGCGCCTCAAAGTGTGCTCTGCAGAATTGATCTCTCTCTGTGATCAGTCATTCTGACATAGTCTGTGCGCATGAGATAATATAATTCACCTTGAACCGAAGTTTTTGTCTGACATCAGAACAGTCAAGAAGTCGGTTACGAATTATAAGTAGGGGAAAGGAAGAGACTGTTGTTTACAGCAAATTTTAGCCAAACAGGAGTAAACTGTGCATTGGAATATTTTCAGTTGTGGAATTAGTGAGATGATGAGTTTGTACAGCAGCAGGAAAGTGTGTGTGGGATTCAGTCAAAGCAAACAGTGGAACAAAATACGGTCCGGCTACAGTAATGGAGGATTATGAGATTTGGTGCAACAGTGTGGATAACTGTGGTGTTTGTAGTCATGCTAGTGACGTTTTGTATTCATGCAGTTTTTAACAAACCAGCATTAATAAATGGTAAATTGATAGTTAATTAAACTAAGTTATTGTAATTTTACCATTATAGTCAAATAATATTTATAGATGCTCTATAAACCATTTTGCAAGCAATTGTAAAGTTTTATATATATATCAGTTGCAACTTTACATTAATAATCCAGATAGTGTTTATGAACAACAGATTCTCAATCCCAGTTTGTCAAATACAGCAGCTTGATCAGTGGCCCTCCAACTATGATGCTGCGGGGGGGGGGGGACTTCTTCATATTTCCGTCTTTGCACAGAGATGCATTTATTTATAGTAACCATATTTCATGATGAACAACATAAAAATGATGAGCACACTTACTTTCAGATGAAATGTGTACAATACATGGAATGTGGATATTCACGTGAAAAGGTTTGAACCCAAAATATGATATACTAATGTAATAATAATGTTCTTTTTGTCCCCAGTGTGAAAAGGTCTTAAAATCTGATCTGGTAAAACTGATCTGATCTGGCTGAATCTCAGCTGTGGCCTCACTGATGGGTTGTACTTCATGTTGTTCCTAACATTCATGTAATAAGAGAAAGGGTCGGTTTTCAAAATAAAGGCACAAAAACTACCCGGGTAGGTTCAGGAAAAGGTTGTGCTTTGGGTTAAAATAAGTGTACAACTTATGTAAATTCATGTAAATGATGCAATGTGCATAAGTTACAAATGCAAGTACGTAACATATTATAATTATCAGTTGCAACATGGTAATAGGCATCCATAAATTTTATAGATGGGTTACAAACTAATTATTAACCGTTAACAAAATGTTACAGATATCTAGTTGGTTACAAATAATTTTGTAATAAATTAACAAATAGTTTATAAAATGTTGAACTTAATCAGAATGTGATCAGGTATTGATACAATTCTAATTTATAAATTTTATATTTATATCACACAAACTAATGATAAAAAAACAAATTGTAGCGACGCTATCAATTAGTAAACATAACTATAATTTAACTGCTTGTTAATAGTAAAATAACTATGAACTACTGTAATTAACTGTAAATTTACAGTTGATGATTACCATAAAATGTTACTTGACCAATAAATACAAAACTATCTCCAGCTGCAGTTCATGTTTGGTCTAATTATCTCGTGTTAATATACATTCTAAGCACACTGAGCTATAATTTACTGCAGGTCGCAGCACAAGTGCAGCCTAACAGAGCCACTATAGCATGGCTGTAGATTTGTTTAAATATCCCCCTCAGTGTTGTGAATGTAGCATTTGCTCTGTAGAGTACATTCATAGGCTAATCCCTTTGTCAGATTAGATTATACACAGTGATACTTACACTTGTTCCCAGGAAAGTCTCCACAACATGACTGTGTAAACAAATTTGTCCCCGTAACATGAATAATACCTGTTCCCCTCACTCATACACACACTAATGCACAGATAGAATTGGTTCTGGTATTGTCACATCTGTAATTATCACTGTTGTTTTGTCCTCCGGTGCCGGCATCAGTGTGTCAAATAAAAATGTTGTAATTACAGTGTGTTCTCTAAGTGGGGGACTGTGTTGAATCCTGCAGGAGAGGAGATCTCCTTGTGTAGATGAGCGTCAGTAAGGCTCACTGTCAGTCAGGATAGGTGATAATGATCGGGTGCAGTCACCGGACGCCATAATGGAAGATAAATGGAAGCCAAATACAAAACATTTCATGCAGACAGAGAGATCTAAGTGAAGTCTGGGTGTCCATAAAAAAAATAAGACAGCACAGACAAGAGAGACAGGTGAGGCTAAAAAGCTGCCCAACAGTATTTTGAAGAAGTGAAAAGGACTCACGAAGACTGGGATAGATTTTTGATGTTAATTAAAACGAGCAGCTGATTGACAGTTTATTAGTTTTTTATTGTTATTGCTCTGAACATCAGTTGCATCAGTTATGATAATAACTCCTCACCAATGGAGGAGAGATACTGGAATGAGCACAACTGCATTTTATGGCTAACACCAGTGACACTCAACTACACAGTGACACTCGATAAGTTTGCTCGGTGGCCCTCCAATCATTTTGTAATTCACAATGAAAATAACATGAAATGTTCAGTAAAGTCCCCTGGTTGTTAGTTGAGCAGCTGCATATTAGCCTACACACACTAAAATAGCTTAAATGTGCTTTTTATTCTGTTCCATTAGAGCAGTTGTAGAAACCCTTTAACATTTACAACTAAAATGCAGTTGCAGAAAAATCAGGGGTTTTTTTCTGTCATGTTTTTTTCCTGCCATGTCAATACTTGTTGCAAGTTAATTTAGTTAACAAGTTAAATTGATAAGTGAGTTTATTTTAATTTAAGTTATGGGCCTCTTAATTTTTTGTAAATGTCATTAATGCTTGTTTGCTTCTGTCATTCTGCAAAAATGGCCCACAGGCAAAACAAGTTGAGTATCCCTGCTTCCAGGATTAAGAAGGATTTTTGGGGGGTTGTTGCCTAATGCCTAATATCAGCACAGCTTTTCTAAAAAAAATAATTGTGATGCTTGTTGCAATGTTTTTAGGTTTGCAATGAAATTTCAGGAGCAAGAGAAAATTGCAAAACAAAAAGTGTTTTTGTTCATAATTCATTAAAAACTCAAAGGAGAATAAAACTGCACTCTGTTCTGAGTGTTCTTAGTAAATTTACCAAGAAGGATTACAAAAATTAAAATATGCTTTATTTGTAAGTGAAGTACACCTGGGAGGCTTTCCACAAAGACACTCAAACTCAAATTGTACAATATAAAAGTGCACAGAGCATTGATAAATATCAATACCAATAAGAAAACCTTGTGTTCTTTTCAGTCCTGTGATAAATAACAAATATACTAAAAATAATAAATAATAAAACATTGACTAGAATCTGGAATATATAGGAGAAAAGGCAGTTTATTGTGTTTCATTGTCACAGCTCTGAACATCAGTTCCAATATGTTCAAATTTTCCAATCAACTGTCATCAGCCCATCAACCAGCGACTGGCAAAATATTCATCCCCCCTCCCTCCTCCTCTCAATCTCAGTTTAGAGGTTAGTTATGTACGCTGTGAACATTCACTACGTCCAGTAAAAAATAAACTCTCAAAGTATCAACAAATAAAATATATCCACACCTATTCTTCTTTTTAAACAGAAAAACAACCGTACACCTTCTGAATTCAAGTTTCTCTCTTTTACAGAACTGAGACGAGCCTCACTGACTCATCCAACACTCAGCAACTCTGGTTTAGTTGAATTAAATCCTCAATTCACTGTGTGAAAAGAGTGCAAACGGTCTAACTGCAGCTCAGGCTGAGTGAGTGTGTCCTGTGCTGCTGCATGAGAGCGTGTTGCAGAGCAGTGGCTCTCCCCATGCAGACCATTATATTGGCAAAATAAAATCACAAATATCGTCCCAACAATCAGCCAAAAAAGACAACTGGTGATGGATTCAGCCCATCATCAATCTGCGATATGTTCGTCCACTCATCCAACCCTAGTACTCAAAATCACTGAGATACTGGAATGAGCATCGTATTATGGCTTAAACAGTCCCTCCAGGATTTCATTGGCTTTTTTGGGATTATTGTGGCTGGTAATGGCTTATTTCACCACAGCTTTTCTAAAAAATTGTACGTTACAATGTTTTTTGGCAGTAAAATTGCAAACAAATGTGTTTTTTAAAAAAGAATATTATTATTTTTTGTATAATTCAGTAAAGAAAATCAAAGGCAAGTTGTTCCAGGGAGAATAAAAACCAGACTCTGCTCTAAGTGTTCTAACTCAAAAGGCTCAGCATTACAAAAATTTAAAAAGTATTTATTTATACATGAAGAATTCAACCTGTGGAGTTTTCCACAAAGAAGCAAAATCTTTTTGGAGCTCAAACTCAGTCAAAACAGCACAAAATTATAAAAAAAGTGCACAGAACATTGATAAATATCAGTGACAATGAAAAGAAAAAACCTTGTGTTCTTCTACCTGTGACAAAATAAGAAAAATAAAATACAAAAGCATTATAAAGCAAATAATAAACATCGAGCCGGCTGATGTTTGTGCGGAGGACTGCTGTGATTGGTGGATCTCGCATCGCTGCTTACAGCATTGTAAAAGTATTGCAAAAAGGAAATGGAATTTAGATATAGTACTGTGGCACATATCACAAACAGATCACTTCATTGGATGATTGTAAAAAGCCAAACCAAATAAGTCATGATGAATTTTAATCACAAGTCCTGGAGCTGTTTACTGTGACAGCTGTGGAAGCAACAGAGAGGAAGATGATAAACAACATTAGCCAGAAGAAGTTTGGATCAATTTTTAAAGTGAAATCCTGCAGTTACTTGCGTATTTCAAGTAAATAAAAATGGTTAAAAAAACCCATCAAAACCGACTGCAAATCGCATCTTGGATTGCAGCGCATTAATCCTGTTTCACCTCAGCTCAACCTTGTATATTTATTTTCAAATTCAAACCAGTAAATGCAAAGAGGAGGAGACGGGGAGGAAGATCACTGTTTGACCTCCTGTTCCTCAGAGCGATCGTTTTCTTTGACAGCCCTGACAGCCGTGGATAATACCTGTGGAGTGTTATGATTTGCTTCTGTTTTGCATTATTAAAAAAGTATGCAGGTGTTTAGCATTGTGGCCTGGTTGAAATATTATTTGATTAGAATATATTAGAATTAGAATGAAAATTTATTGACATTTATTATGCCAATAATACATTAAAATTCATATGCATGTGACAGTTTAGAGCTGTCACAGAGGATTAGTGTCACAGCTGCAGGGCTGATCTCTCTAAAGTTAATAGCCTGCTGAGGACTGCTGCAGCTGTTCAGTGACTGGAGGCAGATATGTTGAATGCATGCATACAGTACAGTTTAGTGTCCTCTCAGGTTGTTCAGAGGTGGTGGTCACAATTGCTCCATTAAAGAAGATATCCACCCTCTTCTTGCAATTTTCTTAGCTGTTGTTACCATTTCCTTGGACTCTACTCAGGACTTACTGTATGTTGTCAGCAGTTTCAATAGATGCAGTTGGCATCAAACCATTGAAGGAGTGGAGATATTCCAATTCTTTCTGCTGACAAACTGTAAAAAAAATCCCACACAAAATACATCTCCAATCAGGAGTCTTCACCTCTCTCAGGTCTGTTGCAGTCCCCGAGCTGCTGCTAGTTACAATCCAGATGGTCTTCATAAATGGAACAGATGAAATGAAGCCCTCTGCGTTCTTTTCTCTGGAGGACTGTCTGAGCTTTAGCTGAGTTTGTTTGATGGCTGTGTTGCACTTTCACTGCGATTTATCTGAACACGAGAGAGATGAACTGTATGCAGACACTTGTAAAGTTAGGATGGGAATAAGGTTTATCACTGAATGTTTTCAAAGCTATTTAAGATAGTGTTTTAAAGGATCAATGTGCAAATCTGTGTGTGTAAGGCATAGTTTGGACTGTAGGTAATACACCAACTACTGAACCACACTTCACATAAACAAACACCCCCAGTTGGAAGAAGCAGAGAGGAGTCGCCACTTAAAGAATGACCTAGCTAAAAAAGTCAATTTGTGTCTGTTCTCTAAGTCTACGCAATATTTAGAATATTTCCACTGCTTTACCTTGCCATCAGATTGCCTTTTCCAGTGGGAAACTGTGACAGGAAACTCACTGTTCAATGAAGTGTTAAAAATTACAGACTTGATTCATACAGTTTTCACTCACAAGGAATTTTCTGTGGCATGTTGGTGCATAACATCTCTGCAATCTCATTTCTAAATTACTACGATTCACTCAGTACTGTTTACCTGTGCTTTCACATCATGCTGCATTCACATAGTGACTCATTTGCTCCAGAACAATCCCAGCTGCTATGTCAAATACACTTACACAATGTAAAGCAAGTGGTGGGCAGTAGTGGCCTAAAGGTTAGAGCTGGCAAGAAAAATCTCCCTCATTACCACGACTGAGATGCCCTTGAGTAAAGGCCCTTAACTCCAACCGCTCTGGTGGAGCTGCTCAGTGTCCAGCCAATAAGACTGTGGTTGTACTGGGCAGCTTCCAGGTGTAAATGTGATCAAGACGTTCCTGCAAACTCTCCCTGAATAAATGAAGATTTTCTTTTTTTTTAAAAAACACTATTATTTCAACATTTGCACGCACAGCTCAGTCGAGGCTCTCTTATTTCTCTTCTTTGTTCACTGCAATCTGCTGTCAGTCCTTGTTACTACGTGGAAAACTGATTCCACAGGGCTCCACTCAGAGAACAGAGTCATCAGTGGGATTTCAGCTCTTTACTGCAGATCTGTGACTTGTTACTGATAGCAGCTCTGACAAAAAACACTTCTTAGGACTGTAAAATGAGATCAGCATACTCTGTGTGACTGTGTGAATACTAAACAACTGTGGCAGTAAACACGTTAGCTGTGTTCATATAGTTTGTATAGTGGTACAATACACTCACCGGTCACTCATAAAGTCAGTCATAAAGGGATGGACATGGTCAGCGACAATACTCAGGTGACTGTGGCGTTTAAACGATGCTCAGTTGGTACTCAAGCGCCCAAAGTGTGCCAAGAAAATATCCCCCACACCATTACACCACCACCACCATCCTGAACCATTGATACAGGGCAGGATGGATCCTGGCTTTCATGTTGTTTACACCAAATTGTCCCTACTATCTGAATGTTGCAGCAGAAGTTGAGATTCATCAGACCAGGCAACTTTTTTCCCAACCTTCTGTTGTCCAATTTTGGTGAGCCCGTGTGAATCGTAACCTCAGTTTCCTGTTCTTAGCTGACAGGAGTGGCACCCGGTGCCAAAATCCATTAATTGATCATTTTACGTCACAGAACACAGGAGTTGAACGTCTACAGCCGCTCTGATCTGTTTGTTTGTTTGTGTTATTATGTGAATTATTGATTCTAAAAGAAATGCATGTGGACAGACAAACTAAGCACGACATAAACGACAGACCAACAAATCCCCCCCACTCAGGATTACTCCCTGTCTACAACAGACTAATATACCTACAATAGTGCCTTTATGCTCCCAACAGCATCAACACATCAACATTATATGGTTTTCCATCACATGACTTTGCAACAGATTGTTCCGTGTAGAGAACATCCATAGAAGTGAGTAACCACTGTTTTCTCTGTAAAGAATGTGGCGCCTGCCAACGTAGGGCAATCATTTATTTGGCTGCTGTTCCGTCCGGCAGCCAAGTTTTCATGAAGAATCATCATTCAACAGTAAAGGCAAACAGGAGGCATGGTCCAGAGCATTCCCAATTACTCTCATAGACATAATCTAACAACTTCTGGACATCCCCATACCAAAAGAGTACCAGGGGACAAAATGTGCAATTTGGAGCTTGTCTGGCTTTAATCAGAAGTAATTTGCAAGTTGTGCAATATGTCCACAAAACAAAAATAAGAATTCATCATCTGATGATCAGGGTTTTTTCAGGAAATCGTTTTATTGGACCAGAATCCGGCCCAATTAATAACCGTGCAATTTAATGAAAAACCTCTTTTTTCCCCCCATATTTTATAATTTGGGATTGGTTTAAGAGTCGTCTTTCCCAGCACACAATTTAATTTGCAGACCAAACCTCAGACACGCAGACTTGGGTTAATTCTGTGTAATGGATGTTATTGCCTTCAGGTGATTCATACGCCCCTGAGAGCAGATCTGATCTGCAGGTTAAAGCAAAATGAAGTGACTGGTATATTTAAAAAATTGTTGCTGTATATCCTGGAAAGTACAGAGATTGTAATATTTTATAATATCAGCAATTGTACGTATTCCTCGTTCACTCCAAGGAGGAAATAAAATAGGCCACTCAATAGCAAGTTATGATTATGTAATAATGGAAAGTGCTGATTAAATTTTGGATGATCAACAGTCTGGTTGAGGAAGAGAGTGATATTAGCTCATATAACACCGGTTTCCTGTCATAAAAGGCTGTCTGAAGGCGAGGTAAAGCTATGAAAATATTCTTAATATCGTCTACTCCTAGACTGAGTCTGAATTGTTTGGATGGGAACTTTTTTAAGTGGCTAAAGTATGTTTTGTTGTTGAGTCTGTCCACAGCAGTACATTGTGTAGCTTCCTACACTGGTGCACCTCTGGGGACGTGTTGTCCTCCAATACACTGCGGATAAGTACCTCATATAACCCCACTTCAAATAATCCAAACTATCCTTTTAATATTGTACTCTGGCTGTTTGATTGGATTTAAAAGTACTCTGCAGTGATTGGATTCTTAGAAAACGTTTTCTTATTTGTAAGCTTTGCAAGATACTTCACATCCAGGAACCACACACACACTTCACAAAGCTCACAAAGCAGCACACAATGTTCTGCAGGATTGTGTAGATTTTTCCCAAACTGCCTGTCAAAGCAATGAAGACACCTCAGCTCAAAATATAGACGTCTCCATCAGGAAATAGAGGTGAAGAGTATCCCTGAAGGGATCCAGATTGAAGGCAGCAAACTGTTACAGCTTTGTCATATGCTGTGGGAAATACAGACCCAGAGTTAGTTTGCAGGTTCCCCGAACGCTTAATAAAGCTTAATAAAAGATTTTGTGCTTCATTGTTGCAGTCTAGTGGTTACAGAGCTGAGGGAGAAAATCGATATTTCCTTAAGGACAAGTTTGAAATATTTCCTGTATTTCTGGCTGTGGAGTAACAAAAAATCATTACTGACCTCAGTTTGTTGGAATCCATTAGCCTGGTAATCATAAAACTTATTTTCTGCTTATTTATCTCTCAGTGGAAACAGCTACTTCCATCGTGCTTAATGTAAAACACAAATTGTTCTGCAAAATTCATTTTTTGTTTTTCATTCATACATTTGAAGCTGGCCAAGTTGATGCTTTGGTTAAGTTATGCCACAACATCTGTCGTCTTTTTTCCTCGGTAAAGATCGACGAATAAATACCAATTCCTCATCAAAATGTGTACACTACTGTTGGAAAGTTTGGAATATCCTGCCACAAAAGCTTGACTCAGAGGGCTGTACTAGGAAAGAAGCTCAATGCAGCTAGGCTTTCTTCGCATGAGCTGCCTTGACAAAACCTAAAACCCCAGTCAGAAATAGTGAGTATCACAATGGGGGTTATCAACTTGCTTTGTTAATCCAGGCTTTCTTCCTCAGGTTCAGTGCACAGTCACATAAAAAAAGGGGTGTTTGGTGCATCATTTGACTCCTCTTCTGCACAAAGGGGAGCGATTGCGAGCCGCCCACTTTGCTCAAGATGAACATCTCGTTATAACTGAAGGATAGAAAAAATATATTACAGCAAAAAGCGCTGTTTCTGTAAGGCGAGAGAGGAATGCTGGCATAAAATTATTAATTTACTTAATGCCTGCTGTTTATTTCTACTGTAACAGTATTTAAACATGATGCTGTCGGTCTGATGCTGTTCTATAATGAAGGATAAGTGGAACTCACTTTAGTTTTCTGCCAAAATCAAAGTAAAACAAATTTTATTGATTGAATAGTCTGTTCTATGTATCACTGAAAATATTCAATTTATTCAAATTTCTAATCAGTGTTCTGAGGTGCAATTTCTGCAGTTTAAAATGGTCTTGGCAGCGAATCAGGATCGGTCTGAAAAACATTCAAAGTGTTTGAGGCTGCTTCATCATTCTTTTATTATGTGGATGATCTGCTGTGTAAAGGAAATGAGAAAAGTTGCTTTCTGCATCACCAAACTGAGGCTCCCATGGCAACAGTTTGTGCCGCTGTAATACAATTTTCTTCGGTGGCATTACTGATGTACAGCTCAGAAAATTTGAATATTTAACATCTCTCCTCATCTGAGAATCTATTTTGCTCATACAGAACATCACCAGGAAAAAAAAAAGAGTTAAAGTCTTGTGCTTCTTACAGCTGATTTAATCGGAAACTCTGAACATAACCTGCTGCCGACAAGGTTATTCAGCATAAGTAACCATGGTGATCTAGCCACGTTAAAAGATAGCCATGTTTGTGAAACTGAAACCTATGACTTTTAATTGTACATGGAAAACAACAACAACTGAAAACAGGTTTCAGTGTCAACAGCACAATAATGCCTGTAATGAGCTGAATGTATCAGGCTTGCTGCTTTAACAAAACCTTTCTTTAAACTTCATAATGGAAATGGGTTAGTCCAGTGGTTTTCAAACTTTTTGTGTTCAAGGCAAAATCTTAAGGCCAGTGTTGCCAGATGTGAAGTATGTGGGAAGGGGCCGGGATGATACACCAAATGGCAAAACTTTGCCATGGCCACCCTGTTTGACAGAGGCTCCGTCATCTGAACAAGACAGCGACCATTTATCGCTTTATGCAGAATTGATTGCAGCAGTGATCACACAATCACTCCTTCTGTTCTTACCCTTCAAAATAAAAGCCCCTGCCTGCGTCACTGCTTTACCAACCGCTTGATCAGTGCGGTGCTGATATGATTGGTTGCTCTCAAACAAGATTACGGAAATGTCCAAATTATCGTCATATTTGAGCAAAATAGCCTGTAACCAGCTTAACACATGGAGGGAACAAGTAGCCTATTAGCCAATCAGAGGCAGAGTTCCTGGATGCAGGTGGGGAAAAATGACTCAATCAGTGCCTTTGCAGTCTGAAGTGATTGGATTGTTAAAACCTTTTTTTAAAAAGTATGTTCTTCTTATTTGTAAGGGCTGTAAGATATTTTACATCCAGGAACCACACACACACAGACACACACACACACACACACACACACACACACACACACTCACTTGTGGTGAGTAAATATCACAATAAAGCACACAATGTACATTTT